>CABHPR010144343.1:0-19954 GCA_902168415.1 Peromyscus melanophrys | reverse complement strand
ACACACACACACACACACACACACACACACACACACACACACACACAATTTTTAAACACCTTTATAAAGTAGTGATTAAGAAAAGGAATAAATTATAAACTAAAATTAATGAATCTCATCAAATTACAGTTGCATCTACTTGGGAAATTAAGATGTAAATTTTTAGCAAACAAAATATTTGAAAGAAAGAATATGAAATGTAGATGAAAAATACAAAAGCTGAGACACTTGTAGGTGAAAGGATCCTGGCTTGAAGACAGACGGTCCATAATGTTCACACACAGACAAGCTAACTGACTGGTCAGTCCATTGGTTGGTTGGTTGGTTGGTTGGTTGGTTGGTTGGTTGGTTGGTTGGTATGTTTGTTTTTAGAAACTTATAGAATTTTCTGTATTTACCCTTTATTGTGATCATTCAGATCAGAAAGGCTGGTGGGATTTGATGTTCCCTCTATAGCCTGGTTTGCTGTGGGACCTAGTGCCACCCACTGTCTGCTGACTGCCTCTCTGGCAATGATAGGCCTCTCTTGTGCATGCCCCTGCTGCCACCTGGGCCTCTTCACCTGGCACGCACTCTGTTTTCCAGCTTTCTCCTGAACACAAAATCTTCCATCATTTCTAACAACTTCAGTTCTAAACCCTGAAGGCTGCTTTCTTCCTGTGCTACTTTTGGATATGTGTACAAAAGCACGGCAGATTGAGAAATAAGCAAGTTACCCAGCCATGTGACAGGATTTACAGTGTGATGTCACATAATCCAGTCAGGCAGAAGCTTTTGCCACAGTCTAACAGGTACCGGCATGTCTGGGTGGCAGGAAGCTGTCAAAAGGCAGATGCTCAGATACATTCCCCTCCTGCATGGACCACTTATGCCCATAACATATGTATGTGTGAGAACTGTGTACATGTGTGTATAAGTATGTATGTATGTATATGAATATGTGTGTTGCTTCTTCTCATTCTAAGGACACCTCAGGATGTGTTGAATGTCAGGACAGACCAAGAATCAAATTATCTGTGAATTCCACATGTGACTTTTCTTTAGGGAACGTCATCCAGGGTAATTGGTCATAGTATGAATCCTGTCCAGAGGGTCACTCTACCAGTGTCAGGAGCAACAACAGACTCTCCAGCTGTCCTTCTGGCACCAGGTACTGGTATAAGCACACATATGTGCAGGCTGTCTGGAATTCGCCTGATATCCTAAGAAAGACATAGTTCTTAGAGAAGCCATTGTGTGGCTCTGACATATGAATATGTGCCATCATTGAAGCCTTGCCACTAGAGCCCCTTTATTTAACACAAGAGTAACAAGGACCTGATCAGTGTGATATTGCTTGAGGTAGGTCACCTTCCAAGAGAGGGAGCCCAGAAGGCAGGCATCAAGTACCGTTTGTGAAACCAAGGCACAAGGCAGGGTCAAAAATGACCTCCAGCCCAAGGCTTATGTCCTACGGTACTAAAAAAGTGCGATGACCAAGAGGGGAAGTAGCAATCCAGGCACAAGGGTGCTGATAGTTGTGGTTAGGACTTTAGGACATTTAGCTCCTGGTACACTTCAAGCAATATTCACTGACACTTTCGCACCCATTCTGCCCATTAACTGTACTGTCAGAATCATGTCTTATCTTTTTGGAAGATACCAGAAGGAGACAGATTGATGAAGGGTACAAAAATAGGTAATACCTTCCAAGAAATGCCTCATCAGTGGAAGTTGCCTCTGAGGCCTGATGATAGTGGGCCCCAATGTTAAATATAATATATTCTCCTAGGCAGCAGAATCTCCTCTTTGTGACTAAAACATAATCTACAAAGTAGGCATCATTTCACCATACAGCACTTGAGCCTATAGTGTGAAATTATAGACTAGCTGAAATTAATGATCAGGGTAGCAGGATTTTGTGCAATGTGTCTATGGGTTGTCCATGCTATGTCATCTAAGAACAATATATTCCATTGTCAATCTTTTATTTTGTTTTCTTTCTTTTTTTTCCCCTCTCTTGTCTCCAGGAGACCAATTAATTGTTCAAAGGTAATATACAGAGGAGATTTCAAGAGCGTTTACTTTGGCACAGTCTGTGCCCCTTTGTGGTCTGGCTGACAATAAAGCTAGAATTTGTTTTGTAATGACGGTTCCAGTTGGACTGGAATTCCTTTGAAGTTCCTGCAGTTTGCTGTTGGGAGAGCTCAAGATATTATTTGACTGCAATAAAACACTCTCTGTGTGTTATCAAAATACGGTGAAGATTGAACTGTAGCAACTCACAGTGACTGAATTCCCTTTGGGGATGTGATCTGCATTTCTCCCCATCCATTTAGAGTATAATCCTCACTGGGATCCTTTCATGGATCTGAGCTTCCCCCAAGGTCAGTACCAGCCAGTATGGGAACAGAGATCAGATTTGAAGAGTGGCATTAGCCAGGGCACACTCACCTTGCCTGGTAATTATGAGAGAGTCCCATGCCAGTTGTTCTAAAGGTTCGGCTTCTCTTGCATCAGCTGACCTAAATTATTTAATGATGTTGTCACCTCTAAATAAATATAGTCATTGTCCTGATCTCTATTTATATTTTAAAACTCTTTCCCACCACCCCCACAGCCTGGAACAATCCATGTATCACAGTAGAACAGGGTGTCAGAGGCCTGTGTACACCAGTTTAGAGTCAGAGCTAAAGTGGAGCTTCACACAAGCTGCTACTTCTCTGAGGTGCAGAAGCTCCCAGGAAAGTATTTGGGAAGCACCATCTTAAGCTTCAAAAAAAGAGCCACAGCAAATCCGTGCCTTAGAAAGAGAATAATCTGTGTGTTTGTGTGCATGTGGATGTGTGCATTAGGTCACATTAATCTGAGAAGCGCTTTTCAGTGAGGGTCATTTTAGCAAATGGCACTCCTTTAATCTGTGTTTTTCACTGATGTCATACCCAGGTATCAGAATATGTTACAGTTCGAACTTTCCTTTAAAAAGTAATTCCTGCCTTCAGAGTGTTAGCAACTGTGCTGTATTCCACTGCATGTGTAAATAAGAAGACCTAGGGCCTGTTTGTGGTGTGTGTGTGTGTGTGTGTGTGTGTGTGTGTGTGTGTGTGTGTGTGTATCGCTAGGTTGGAGGACAACTTGTGGGAGTTGGTTCCCTTCTTCCACTGTGTGGGCTCTAACAATTCAATTCAAGTTGTCTGCATTGGCAGCAAGCACTTTTTCCTGCTGAGCCATCCAGCTAGCCCATGTTTAGGTTTATTAATGATGGATTCCACATGATCAAGAGAAATACCTGAAAATGTACTTTAATACAGGGAAACCCCTCCTGATAGGAATTATAAAAGCATCATATAGAAAAAACAATTAGAAAATTCATTTTAGTTCTTCACCTGCAACTGAAACTTAAGTTAAAATGCTGTATAAACCCTGCCTGCTTTCTGTTCCTGTCCCTGTCTTGTATGTTACTTTTGATTCATAACAAAATCAGCCTTCCTTTATTATTCCTATATCATAATTTGTGTATATGTGTGCTTGTCCAAGCTGCATTAAGTTAAGGACAAAATGTTGCTAAAAGTCCTCTGAGCACACTTCAGGTTTCAGTCCAGCATAATGAGGACAGGAAGCCATCACTATATCCTCAGCAAAGGAAGAAAGTGAAACAACTGAAAGTCGGCAACCCTTTCTGGAAACATTAGAAAATCAAGGTTGCCGAACAAACCTCTGCCCCCCACTTGGAGAAATGCATGAACATAGAGAGTAGAGCTTACCCAAGGCAGAAGCTAGTGTTAAAGTCAGCAGGAGCCCCTGAAGGCCAGAGACAAAGGCTATGGACCATGCAGACTAACAGTTCAAGCTCTCCCAAGGTTGGGCCTACACTTTCACCAGTTTTACTTCCTACCAGTTTCTCAAAGTAAAGGTCAATGGGAAAAAAATCTTCTCGTGCTTTTGGCAGGAAGAGAAGGAAAGTAACCCTTTTTTAAAAACAGCCACAACACCTTAACAACAGCTTTCCCTCCAGGAGAGATCTACCACAGCCTAACTGACCTGAAGGAAGGCAAACATCAACGTCAGCCTTATTCCAGACTCTGTTGAGGAAAGAGAAATCCAAGAAAAGGGGGATGAGGACAAAAGCCAAGACACTAAGACAGCGTAACCTCTGTCATGGGTGCATCCAGCAGTCAACACAGCCTGACTCCTGGCCCTCACACTAACCCACCTGTATAGCCAGTGTCTTCATCCAAATATACCATTCTGCCTTCTAACTATTGGCGTGTTTAAAGGCAGTAAACACAGTGTGAAGAGGCAAAGCGAGCATCAGAAACAGATTCACCTAGAAATGAATCATCGAATCTGGACCTTAAAATGTTGCTGTGATTATATACTAAGTGCTCTTTGGTTAAAAAAAAAGGCGGGGGGGGGGGAGGCAGGAGAACAGTGTGCAAGAATAGGTGGGTAATGTAGGCAGAAATTTGGGGACTCAGAGAGCTAGCTTCAAAAAGAGATGTCTGAATTAAAAACCACGGCAGCAAAAGTGAAAAGTGCCCTAGGTGGGCTCATGAGGACACCAGACACTGCCAAAAACAGAAAGAGACTAAAGGCCTGTGCGTAGAAACACCTGGTATTTCAAAGCAAGCAGAAGAAACACAACAGAAATAATCAGAGAGACTAGAATATTTGCAAGAGGTGTAACACACGCATAGTGGGAATACCAGACCAAGCAAAGAAGGAGATGGAAGAAATAATGAAGGGGGAAAGCAGCTGATATATTTTCATGTACATGTTATTTGTTTAAAAAAACCCACTTTATTTTTGTTTTTAAAACTTTTTCCTTTTTTTAAATTTGTTGTTGTTGTTTTGTTTTATTGAGACAAGGTTTCTCTGTGTAAACCAGGTGGGCCTGCCTCTGCCTCCCAAGTGTTAGTATTAAAATCATACGTTACTACACCTTGTGGTGGTATTGTGTTCCCCAAAATATTGTGCATGCTAAGAAACTTATCTGGGGTCAGAGAAGAGAACAGCCACGATATTAAACATAGAGGATAGGCAGTGGTAGCTCACGCCTTTAATCCTAGCATTCCAGAGGCAGAAATCCCTCTGAATCTCTGTGAGTTCAAGGCCACATTGGAAACAGCCAGGCTTGGTGACTCACGCCTTTAATCCCAGAAAGTGAGCCTTTAATCCCAGGGAGTGATGGCAGAAAGCAGAAAGGTATATAAGGCGTGAAAACCGGGAACTAGAAGCTTTTGGCCTGGTTAAGCTTTTAGGCTCTGAGGAACAGTTCAGCTGAGACCCATTCTGGATGAGGACTGAGAGGCTTCCAGTCTGAGAAAACAGGATCAGCTGAGGAACTGGCGAGATGAGGTGACTGTGGCTTGTTCTGCTTCTCTGATCTTCCAGCATTCACCCCAATACCTGGCTTCAGGTTTGATTTTATTAATAAGACTCTTTAAGATTCATGCTACAACACCTGACTGGTCTTTTTTTTTTTTTTCATACAGTGTATTTTGATTATATTCTTTCCCCTCCCCCAAAAAAAAAAAAAAAAAAAAAAAAAAAAGGAAGAAGAACAAAACAAAAGGCACACAGAAGAACCTCATAACCACATAATTCACTTTGTGTTGGCCAACTGCCTCTGGGCACAGGGCCTATCCTGGAGTTTGGTTGATATACCTAGCGACACTCCACTGGTGAAAACTGATTTTCCCTTTCCCAGCAAGTCTCAATTGCAAATACTTTCTTCAAACTTGTCTGAAAAAAAAGCCCACTTTAAATTAAATTAAAAGAAAAACGAAGAGTAAAGGGGTGGAGAACACTGTATACGTAAATGCTCACACTCATCAAAAGAGAACTGGAATGGTTCATTTTAGACAGGGCCACTAACTAACAAAAAAAGTGTTCGATAAAATGAGGGAAATTACATAGTGATAAAGAAGTAAATTTTCCAAGGAAATATACAGTTATTCCACAAAGTACACAAGGGGAAAATGCATAGAGCCACAGGGAAAGTAGATGAATCCTCTATTACAGTTGTACATGTGAATACCCATCTACAAGAAATGGGCAAATCCATCCATCAGGCATAAATGGGCAAGGATATAGTATATCAACAATCATTCAGAGGGGGTCTACTTAACATTTGTAGAATAGTTTAATCAACAAAGCCAAAAATACATTATTCTCAAGCTCACATGAAATTTTCACTAGGGTCATAAAATGAACCTAAGAAATTTAAAGACTAGATATCAGTTGACCTATGCTATCAAACAACAGTGGAATAAAACTACAAATCAATAAATATACATGGACAATTTTAAAAGTTCATTAAATAACATGATCAAGGGAATATCAAGAGACATAATCAGTTTCTACAATATTTTAAAGGAGACTAACCAAAATATTTTTATTTAATTTTTTTTCATTTCACATACCAACCACAGATACCCCTCCCTTCCCTTCTCCTCTCCCCCAACCACTTCCCCCACCCCCCATCCACTCATAGGGAGTAAGGCCTCCCTTGAGGAGTCAACACAGGCTGGCATACCAAGTTGAGACAGGACCAAGCCCCTCCCCCACTGCATCAAGGAAGAGCAAGGTATCCCATCATCGAGAATGGGTCCAAAAAGCCAGTTCATGTATCCAGGATAAGTCCTGGTCCCACTGCCAGGGGCCCCACAGACAGATCAAGCCATACAACTGTCACCCACATTCAGAAGGCCTAGTTTGGTCCTCTGCAGGTTCCCCAGCTGTCAGTCCAGAGTCGAGCTCCCACTAGCTCGGGTCAGCTCTCTCTGTGGTTTTCCCCATCATGGTCTTGTCCCGCCTAGCTCCTATAATCCCTCCTACCTCTCTTCAGCTGAACTCCAGGAGCTTAGCCCAGTACTTGGCTGAGGGTCTCTGCATCTGCTTCCATCTGTTAATGGATGTAGGTTCTACAATGGCAATTAGGGTAGTCACCAATCTGATTACAGGGGAAGGCTAGTTCAGGCACCCTCTCCACTATTGCTAGGAGTCTTAGCTGGGCACATTGTTGTGGGTTCCTGAAGATTTCCCTAGCACCAGGGACTAACCAAAATTTATGAAATACTACAAAAGCAATAGACATACGCTGTCAAAAGTCACATATGAAATAGATCATTTGAATAAGCCTGTATCCAGAAAAGACATTGAATTGAGAATGGATAACCTTAAAACAAAGAAAGCAACAGGCTAAATGACTTCACTGCTGAATTCTACCAGGTGTTTGAAACAGAAATTGTACCCATTCTCTACAATGTCTCTCAGAAAATAGAAATAGTGAGAAACGTCCTAAGTTGTGGTAATCTAGTACCAAACCAAAGAACTAAAGGAAAATTTTAGCCAATACCTATCATAAACATAGGTGCAAACTTTTCAAATTGAATTTAGCAAATCAAATACAACTACATATAAGAAAAGAATTATATACCATAACATATCAGAGTTTCCAGGTATAACGGCCCTCATTGGAAAATCAGTGTAAAACATCACAACAGTAGGTTAAAGAAGAAAAATCATATGCAAAGAGAATATGCAAAGCATTTGACTAAATCAGCTATCTAATCATAATTTTTTTAAGTCTCATCAAGTTAGAAATATAAGATACCTCCCTTAACAACATGAAAAGTATCTACAAAAATACAGCTAACACTTGCCACCACCACCCCTGACAACCTGAGTTCAATCCCCAGAACTCACTTGGTAGAAGGAGAGAACAGACTTCCACAAGTTGTTCTCTGACCTCCCCAAGCATATGCATGTACACACATATACACACAGAGTAATGTAAAAAACATTTTAAACTTAAATTTAAAAAGATCAGGAATAGGGCAAGAATGTCTCTGCTCACCACTAGTATTCAACATTGCAGTAGAAGTCATTGGTAATATTGTAGCCTAACAAAAAGGAATAAACAATAGCCTGGCATCGTGGGGCACTCCTTTAATCCCAGCACTCAGGAGGCAGAAGTAGGCAGATCTCTGTGAGTTCAAGGCCAGTCTGGTCTACAGAGAAAGTTCCAGGACAACCAAGGCTATTAAACAGAGAAACCTTGTCTGGGCAGAGAGGGGGAAGAAATAAACAACATACAGACTGAAATGGAAGAAATAACAGTCTTTGTTCACAGATGACATGAAGGTCTATATAGGAAATCTTTTTTATATGTTTTTTTATTTTATTTACATTGGTATTTTGCCGGTATATATGTCTGTATGAGGGTGTCACAATTACAGGCAGTTGTGAGATGCCATGTAGGTGCTAGGAATTGAACCTGGGTCCTCTGGAAGAACAGCCAGTACTCTTAACTGCTGAATCATCTCTCCAGCCCCTGTATAGGAAATCTTAAAGAATTAAACAAAAATTCATGGAATTATCATAGGGAATTTTAGCAAGGTTACAGGGTACAGGGTTGATATGTACACATCACTTATTTTCCTGTATTCCAGCAATGAACAAATGCAAATTAAAATGTAAAACATCATTTACATTAACACTATAAATGAAGAAATACTTATATCAAAGTTGACAAAGTATGTATAAGGTATATATAAGGTAATATACAGTACTCTAATGGAGTTAAAGATGATCTAAATAAAAGGAAAGACATTCCATAATAATGATAGAAAAACTCAGTATTAATAACATATTGATGAGAGTTTTCCAAATTTGAGCTGTAGATTTAATTAAGTCCTGATAAAAAATCCTCAAAATAACTTGTGGATATTAATAACTAATAACAGTTTAAATAGAAAGGCATAAGTCTCAAAACAATTAACACAATACTGAAGAGCAAAGTCAGAAACTGACACTACTTGACTTCAAGACATCATAAAACCAAAATGATCAGGACAAGTTGGTACTGGTAAAGCACAGATGAATAAAGAATAAATAGAAACCTAGATTCATACAAACCCACTCAGCTGAACTTTGACAAAGGAGAAAAGGTCACTGAATAGGAAAAGAATAGGCAGTCATTTGAATGATTTGTACTAGACCATTTGGACATTCACATGCAAATAATGAATGCAGACACAGTCCTTATGTTGTTTATAAAACTGAAGATTTATCATAGGTCTTAATATAAAATGTGCAAATATGAAGCTTCTAGAAGATATCATAGGAGCAAAGTCTAGGTACCTGGGTTTTGCTAGTGATTTTTCACAGCACACACACACACACACACACACAAAAAAAAAAAAAAAAAAAAAAAACACTGTTCCTGAAAGAAAGGGGTGAGAGGTAGAAAGTCAGTGAATTTTAAAATCCAGAACACTTAACACTACCAAATTCTAGGGAAGATGTGGGGCAGTAAGAACTCTGTTTACTGCCGTTGACAAACGCAGATGGTGCAGCCACTTTGTTGAAAAGCTAAATGTTTTATCATTCAAGACACAATTGGCCTGATAGGTTGATGTCCAATTACATTAAAACTAATCTCCATGTAAAAACCTACACGTGACCTTTATAGCAACTTTATTTAAAATTGACAAGTACTGAAGCCATGAGGATCTACTTCTATGACTAAGTCTCAAACTGTGTTCCTACAAAGGAATGCTATTCATTGATAAGCAAATAAGATCAGGGCAAGGACATGGCCTTACAACCTGTAATCCCAGCACTTTGGAGGCAGAGACACAGGGATCACAGGTTTGAAGCCAGCCTGGGCTACATGGTAACCCCTATCTCAAACAAGTAAAAACAATCTAGTTTCTAATTATTAAGTATAATGTTAGCTGAAGCTGTTTTGTTGATGTTTTTCAAGTTTGCTGAGAATATTTTAAAATTACAAATGAGTTTTGTCAAAAGCTTTATGTACATTATCCACATAATTCCTGAGACTGCTAATGTGATGTATTGCACTAATTGATTGAGTTGTCAACCATTAAAAGAAGAAACCATGGGAGAACATTAAATTATTATTACTAAGAAGGCTGTATACTGTATGATGTCAACTGTATGAAAGGCAAAACTAGAGAGAATAAAAACCTAATGATTGCCCAGATCCTGGGGAGGGAAGGCAAGATGAACAAGCAGAGCACAGGGCCGTCTGGGGCAGTGGCACTGTTCTGTGTAAGTCATGACATCATATGTGATCAAAACTCACAGAACTGTGCAGTACAAAGGGAACCTGTGTGAGCCATGGACTTAGTTAAAAGAATGCACCAGTATTGGTCCAGCAATTGTAGCAGACACACTACAATGCAAGGTGTTAATTATACTGGGAATTGTGCAGGACAAGGGAAAGGGAATGCACAAGGCCTGTGCTTTCTGTGTAGTTGTTTTTCAGTTGTGTTTCTGTTGTGTGGAGGTGTAGAGGCGAGCAACAGCTTTGTAGAGTCAGCTGTCTCCCACCACCTTTAAGAGGGTTCTGGGGGTCAAATGCAGGTTGCCAGGCTTACATGACAAGCAAGCACCTTTGCCTTCACTGAATCATCCTTCCAGCCCTCTATTCCCTCTATGTATTTTATAAAGCTAAAAATTTAGGTATGCTTTAAAAAATGGTTAATCACTGTGATAAGATAAATGAGGAGAGTTTACATAGAGAATCATCATGACAGTGAAATAATAGGAAAGGGAGAATGGATCTGATGAGACCACTTGGCATCATCATTTTAGGGATCCAGCAAGTGTGGGTCTGTAGAGGCTTTATTATGCCATGGGTTAGCAGACTGGATGGTCTGAGAAAAGGAAACTAAAGTCAGTGTTAATGGAACTGGAGAGTCGTTCTTTCCCCTCACTGAATCCTGAATTTCATTTGTTTTCACCAAAGTTCAAGCCAGTGGTAGGTCTGCTTGATCTTCTGCCAGCTGCAGTTGGTTGATAAATGGCTTGTTCTGTGCTGCATGTAAAAACATGGACTGAGGAATTGGGTGGTACTTAAGGATCCCTGCTGAAATGGGGTTACTGGGTAAGTGGAGCAGGCAATGTTGTCTTCCTTATGCATACGGAATGGATAGAAGAAATCCTCTGCAGCACAGTTGCAACTCCAACTTCCAAGGAACATAGCACAGAAAGCGTCATTGGGAAATTTCCTTAAAAAGGATCCTAAGAGGGCAGCATGAGACAGGCCATATAACTTGTAAAAAAAAAAAAAAAAAAAAAAAAAAGCAGGCCCAAGATGTGTGCCCCAGTGTTCAGGTGCTCTGGAGGTGCCATTTTAGTAGAAGGGATCCTGCCTTCCGGGAATGTGCTACCTCACCTGCTGGCAATGAATGCATCCCTTTCTTTAGTCCCAGGTGCCCTCTCTGATCTCACTTTTGGACTCCTTATCTCCCAACATCAGATTTCGTTTACTAAGGAGACCAGCTATCATGAGTGTACTGTGTCAGAAATGGTAGTATTTTATATAATTTTAGACTTTATTGTAGTTACAGTAAATTTACAAACTATCAAATTCACTGGCTCTGCATCACCAAGTACTCCTGATTTGGTTTAGTAGCAATGGCCATTGGCAATCAGTAGGGTTTTTTTCATTCCGGTCTTAATTACTAGTATTTTCAGATCATACATTATATTCACTCAGTGTGTCTGTCTGTGTGTCTGTGTGTCTGTGTGTCTGTGTGTCTGTCTGTCTGTCTGTCTGTCTCTCTCTCTCTCTCTCTCTCTCTCTCTCTCTCTCTCTCTCTCTCTGTGTGTGTGTGTGTGTGTGTGTGTGTGTGTGTGTGTGTGTGTGTGTTACAGAATGGCTAAGGAAGGGTTAAAGGTTAAAGAAGCTGCACAGTTCAGACGGGCTAACTTGAAGTCAAAAGTAAATTCCCTAGGATTGTGAGGGCCAGAAACTAAGTTTTACAAACTATAGGCACAGAAGTATTCAAGACACAGTTGTCAGATACAGGCCTGGGTGGCAAACAGTGTCAAGTGTCAGTTTGAAGTAAGCTGAGTATCATAGGCAGGAGAAACTTCACAAGCTAGAGCCTAAAGACAAAGACACAAGTCCTTCAATGTGGCAATTTTGCTGATGAAGGCTCATGATAAGTGACCAGGTGGCAAGTCAGTGCACTTGCCACATCTCAGTCTTGATGTTTGTTTTACACTCCTAGGTGAGAGTGTTACATCTGGTGCGATTGATACATTCATGTTTTTAATATGATTTGATATATTCATAGGTGTCATTGTTGGCACAAAGAAATTACTGGTGTGTGCCTCCTGTTGTGCTGATAGATGGTGATTGTTTACTTGGGTCAATCAGATACAGCATTCGTTCTTGGCACTTACTTTTAAAATGGAGTAACTCAGGTCAAAGCTATTAGATACAACATCAAGTGACTCAAAGCAAGGTCAGTGTGTTCTCACCAGCCATTATGAATGCCTCCTTTTACACTTTACCTATAGGGTAGATATTGTGGCAGAGAATGTCTGACTTGGAATTGGAAAATTCAGGGAGACTCAGTGTCTAAGAATCACCACTACTGCAGAAACTACAAAACGCTGCTTGTTTTTCTGCTTGCCTACACACACCCTCATGAGTTGCTCACAAACGGCCTTCTATCACCTTTCTCTTTTCTCTTACTTTTTGCCACTTTCCCTTATTTTCCACTCAATTTTTGTCCCTGCAGCTCACCCCCTTCGCCTCCCAGTTCTCCTCTGTCTTTTGTTGTCCTACCTCCCTTGTCATTCATACATCATGGCTTGGCCACTGATCCTTTTATTATCTGGGAAAACCTAGTATAACAATGGCTTCAGGTTAGCTAATACTATGCAAATTAACCCACACACATCATTGTCAAGCCAGAACATGGTTATATGGAGGACTCTAATGCAGGAAAACTGTTTCTATAGAAATACAATGAGGAGTATATGGTTTTAGATCTGTAACCTTGTCAATTGTTTTAATTTATCATGTACTAATTTAGGAATTAACATAAGGCTTGACAGCAATAATTCAGTACTTTCATATAGTTCTTTGTGGATTACACTTATATACAATTGTGATGACATGCCCTTCATCAGTACCCTCTGGTGTATGTTGGTGGGTGGTGTTAGTGTTCCAGGCCTGATTCTACAGGGAAGGCATTCACTTTCTGGTCATTGTGGTGCTTCAAATAGAAGAATGGCCCCACAGGAACACTGCCTGCACTTGCTTGCTTACTCCAAACAGAGCATGAATAAAAAGCAGCCTTTTAAACACATGTGCCAACATGCATATATCTATAACCTCCGTACAGAGTGACAAGCCTGCCTGCCATCAGGCTCAGGCAAGCTGGCAATTCTGTTGGTCACAAGTCGCTGAGAAAAGCAAGTTCAGGGTGGCTGATTGACACCTTGGAGCAGTCATGATGCTTGGGGGGCCTTCACAGGTTCCTGTGGTTTGTAGGAGAGCAGATATCTGCCTTATGAAACCCCCATCTCCCCCACCCATGCACCATCACTCGATCACTGCTGAGAGGTGAGCAACATGGAAATGAGCTGCGTCGTCTAGAATTTCAAAAAGCCCTGTAGCTATGTGGTGACAGCAGAGCTCTGAGCAAGAGCCCGCCCAGCAGCACGAGGGAAAAGATGAACAACTTGTAAGAGGTGTGGCTCATTGCATCCTGCCTCAGAGCAAGAGTCTTCATGTTTTCAGAGTGAAGATGCATTGTTTTAAGATGTACTAGGTACTTACCCCAGGCATTGGTTTGACCTGGAGATGACTTCAGCTTTTGGAATTGTGGAATGTAGAATGAAAACTAAAAATATAGCTGTAGACAAAAGACACAAGAGATGGTTATCTCCAATGCTAGTGAGCTGTTCCCTGGAGAAAACTGTCTTGCAGGATAGCTTTATTAGCTCTTCCTTATCACATCACCTAGAAGATATCCTAATTTTTATGTTAATATAATTTTTCTCTCACTTATCCCAGTGTAAAGAAACTGACTTGATTTAAAAGTGTTTGTTAAAACATCCTTGGACTGGGACGATAACTTAGTGAAGTGCTTACCATGTAAATATGAGGACCTGAATTCAATCCTCGGAACCTATGCAAAAAAATCCAGGCATGGTGGGATACCATTGTAGGTCCAACACTGCTGAGGCGGAGATGAGCAGATCCCTGGGGTGCTCTGTCCAGGCAGTTTAGCCTAATGGAAGAGGTCCAAGCCAAGTGAAAGACCTTGTTTCAAAAAAACAAAGTAGAAGGAACCTAAGGAATGGCACCTTAAGTTGACTTCTGGCCTCATATTGCATAAGTGTACCTTTGTGTGAGTGCAAACTTGTGCTTATATGTTCTCATGCATACATGTACACACATTACACACACACACAGGAAAAACCTAAGCTCAGGTTATTGTTCAGAGTAGATCATTTACCTCCTATCATGTGCAAAGCCCTGGGTTCCATCCCAACACTACCAAAGAAAAACAAGTCTTTGTTAATGTACCTTAGAAATACAAGTTCCATATTCCAGCTTGAATTACCATTCAGTAGAAAAGCTTTATCTTCTTACCAGAAAGTCTGTATGTGCAGTCTTCTCAATGTTAGATTACATGAAACAAATTGAAACAACATGTTTTTCAGATAGGCACTATACATTCAGGGGGATCTCAGGTACTAGGCCAGCCTAGGCTACAGAGCAAGATCATGTATCAGCATTGACCAGCCTGGCATAGGTATCCCCTCCCTCTTTAGAAATTAGAATAACTGTTTTGTTTTTTGAAAAAATATCTCACTAGGTAGCCCAAGTTGTCTTTGAACATACATACTGCCCGAGCCTCACAAGTGTTGGTATAACAGGTATGTGCAACTGCACTTACTTTACAATGCTTCTCGTCAGACAACAAGACATGGTGATTTTTTAGACCTCAGTATTCCATGTTAAGTCTATGGAAAGTTGCTCATGACTTAGAACAATGTGGACTTAAGTTAGAACTATCATTCTCTCAAGTCTGTGATTCTCCCTTATTCCTGTATGTCTGAGGTTTGACAGAATTCCTCTTATTTTCTTGGGTCTACTTTTTTGTATGTTTGATTTTGAGATAAGAGACTCACTGTGTAGTTCTGGCTGTCCTGGAAGTCACTTTTGTAGACCAGATTGGCCTTATACTCACAGAGATATGCCTGGCTCTGCCTCCTGAGTGCTGGGATTAAAGGCCTGGGCCACTACTGCCCGGCTATGAGTTCATACTTTTATACTTGTTTAACTTGGCAAAATTTAGAGGATGTATTGCTTCTTGAATTACATATCTTTTTTACATGTTCCAATTATCATTACTTCTAAATTTATAGCATTTTCCCCATTAATGGAAAGTACTGTGTTTCAATATTTGGATTCCTCCCCAACTCATACGTCTCTTAAAATGTTTACATGTTCTACCTATTTTCTAGAATTTCACATTTATAACTCAAAGATTTTTTTTTTTTTTTTTTGCCAAACTGGTGTTTTAAAAATAATTTTCGCCAGGCGATGGTGGAGCACACTTGTAATCCCAGCTCTAGGGAGACAGAGGCAGGCAGATCTCCATGAGTTCAAGGCCAGCCTGGTCTACAAAGCCACTTCTAGGACAGCCACAGTGGGTACATAGAGAAACCCTGTGTTGAGAAACCAAAAAAAAAAAAAAAAGAACGAAAAGAAAAAGGAAAAAAGGTGTGTGTGTGTATATATATATATATATAATAAAGTATTTATCTATTTATAAAAAAATAATAATTTTCATAGAGCACTAGAGAGATGGCTTAGCAGTTAAGAGCACTTGCTGATCTTGCAGAGGGCCTGGGTTCAATTCTCAGCACCCACATGTAGCTCGCAAGCATCTGTAACTCCAGTTTCAGGGAATCTGATTGCCTCTTGTGGTCTTCATAGGCAACAAGCACACATGTAGTGCACATACATACATGTAGGCACAACACTCATACACATCAATCAATAGATATTTTTAAGTTTATAATTCTTGTAAAAGTAAACTTTGAAATAAATAGGACACTGTCACATTCAGCAGTGTCCTATTTTAGTGCATTGACAAAAGGTGGTAGATAGTATCCTGCTTGTTTCAAAGCTAAGCCATAAGTGACTAAATATTTTTTTATATAAAGCAAACACCAAAAAAGTAAATAAGTACTCTAAGTTTGGACTTAACGTTTTGAAATAACCTTACATTAAAGGTTTGTGGAGGTGGAGGAGGTGGTAGTGGGGTGGGTGTGTGTATGTATGTGTGTAATTCATGCCTATATGTGGGCATGTGTAGGACAGAAGTTAATATAGGATGTCCCCCTCTATCTCTCTCCACCTTACATTTTTTATTTAAGTATTTTATACCTGAGTACACTGTGCTTCCATCCTTCCCATCTTTCTCCCCACTCCAATACTTCTAGTATTCCCTGAGACTTAGGTATAGGGATTGATTGTGTTGCAGATGTCTCTTTGGGGGCTTGGCACCCCACAGTCACTTGTTCTCTGCATTCTGAATAGTTGACTCCACCTTGTTCTTTGAGACAGGATCTGTTACTGAACCCTGAGTTCACCAATTTACTAGACTGGCTGGCCTGTGGGCCTCTTGGATCCTGTCTTTGCCTTCCGGCGCTGAGATTATAAGCATTTAAGGCCACACTAGACTTTTTGTGGGTGCTTAGAATCCAAATTTAGGTCCTTATGCTTGTGCATCAAGTACTTGATGGAGTACTGGGCCATCCCCCCAGTTCTCCCATTGAAGTATATTATTTTATAAATCAATATATTCTAAAAATTTTATGAAACCTCTAAGTTTCTTTTACTTAAAAAATTCTATGGGCTCGGAGTATAGCTCAGTGGTAAAATGCTAGCCTAGCATGCATCAGGCCCTGGATTTGGTGCCCATTACCAAAGAGAAAAAAGATAAATATTAACACATAAATAACCAGTCACTTCCTGCCTTCATCCATCCCAGAGCATATGTACAGATTAGACACTAGAGAGAGTCAATTCCGTGCAATGTGGGGGGAAAGTATTATTATTTCATCTAAGATACATAAATAGAGAAGAGTTCCAGTCTTCATTACAAAGAAACTTAACAAGGACAGTGAATATGTTTCATTCCTCTAAATGTCCCAATTACATTTTCAATAGCTACCTTAGAGTACACATTAGAGAAAGAGGAAAGTAATTAAAATGTATTTTTAAAAATGAAAAAGTGTTTCAGACTACCTTCTACCCACTTGTAGGCTGCCATTATACCAACTAGTCCCCAGAAAGGACTGTCACCATCAATTTTTCATTTTTAAAGGATTCTAATTCTTTCAGCATGTTCATATGGTTTTATAAAGCCCCAGATGCCCAGCAAATCCCCTTGGTGTTGTAAGACAAGATTGCTGTTAAAAAATGTTTAGGCTTAGTCAGCTTCTTCTTGCTGCTGACTACATGAGGGGCTCTGGGAAATAGTGTTTATACTAAGCTCAAATTGATAGGGCAAGTTTAATGCAATTGGGTCAAAGGTACAACTGCTTAGCTGGTCTCATCAACCACTCAGGTTTCGGCATGGGTTTATAAGGAGAGGTCTGTAGTGATAACATCTGGCTGCTTGAGTTTGACTGTGTTTTGCCTGCCATGATTGAAGGGAATTTAATGGTGAGGAGGGGGAAACCTAGGGCAATTTCGTTCTTGAGTTATGGTTCCAGATAGAAAAGGCAAAACAGCAGACTTTGATCCACTCAGATCTGGCCATGTAGCAGTTTGTTGATGAGATGTGTTTCTTCCAGCTCCACCCCCTCCCTTAAAGACAGCCAGCCATCCCTGCTAGGACAGGGGCAGAGCTGTTGTGGGTATAAATGCCACCAAGCTCTTGCAAGCCGTACTCAAATTCCTCTTTCCCACTCATTGCTCTTTAGGGACTCAGAGGTTACTTATGCTCAGTAGAAGTCACAGCATTGCTTCTTAGAATGCTCTATAAATATCATTGAGCAGCTGGAAGAGGTGATTACATTGGATTGCTAGACAGAGGATGAATAAATGGCTGGTGTCTGGCTGAGTTCATGTTGTCAAAGAAAAGGAGCTTAGAAGTTAGCTCCACCATTCCCATTAGCTTATTTAGTGCCAGGGATACAAGGACACTGTG
Organism: Peromyscus melanophrys; assembly: GCA_902168415.1. Lineage (NCBI taxonomy): Eukaryota > Metazoa > Chordata > Mammalia > Rodentia > Cricetidae > Peromyscus > Peromyscus melanophrys. Next base: position 1,967 of record CABHPR010144343.1, on the reverse strand, counting down.
GCCTCGACAACTAAAAATATAAATAAATGTATCATAAATCTTCTCTAGATGTTTAAAGAATTCTGAACTTTTACTTTGGAGTCATTGAATGTCTTCATAACTTTTTAAGTCTGCAAGTACATTCTTGTAAAATAAGGAAATAGACAAACATATTAGTTTTTCATCACTGTGACCACAATACCCAACAGAAACAATATGAAGGAGGAAAGATTTATTTGGGTCCACAGTTTCAGAGAGTTTCAGTCCAAGGCTGGGAAAACAGAGCAGAGCAGTTCAGTTCATGGAGTCAGAGGCTTATGGTGGAAGCTTTTCACATCAAAGCCCAACTTTTAGTAATTTATCTCTGCTAGCCAGTCCTCACTTCCTAACCTCCTAAAGGCTCCATAGCTTCCCAGATTAGCACCACCATCTAGGGAACATGCATTCAAAACATGAACCTGTGAGGGACTTCAGATTCAAACCATACAGCATGCAAAGACGAACCAGTTCACTAACTCTGAGCATGTAATGCATCTACTCCAAACAGGAGAGGAAGCCCAGCCTGCCTGACCGTCATGTGAGATAGATGGAGCAGAGGAGATGGGCAGGCATTGTGCTGAGGTTGTGGGGACTTTGAGATAAACATTGACTGTCCCATCTAGTACCTAACAACTTTCGGTCTCTGGACTCACAGGGCATTTGTTCTCAGACCTATGACAGAGGACAAGTGCTCAGTCCATATGCCAGCTACATACTTGTCCCTGAGCATAGGAGAGACAATAGTGATATGTGTGAAAGCTCTCCCTAAGCTTGAAGCCCTGCTGCATGCTGTCAGTAGAGCTGCTCCATTGACAGTCCATGTGACTGACCCTTGTTAGTATGTCAGAGGCCACTAACTCCTCCAAGACAGCAGAGTTGTAAATGCTGTCCCCATATGGGAACTTTCTCCCTATTGTAGGCCTTAAACTAACTGGACATACTAAATCCAAGCATACCAAACAGATCTGCTAAGGTGCTGTTTAGATGAGGCATATTCAGGGAAATGTCGCCATAGTCTAGGATGCTGTTTAGGAATTAGGGACTTCTTCACAAAGCATGCTGAACACCACATTTAAAACATGGGCCCATGTGTATACAAATTCTGGGTTTTAGGGCTACATATCCGTTGTATAAACAAGACAAATGTATATCCTTCTCCATCCCGTTGCCTGTTACAGCAGCAATATATGGCCGCCAGGGAGAAGAAGGGAAGCCCACCCCTCATACTGACAAAGTGTCCTGAAACACCCTGTCTGATACTCATTCCTACCTCTAAGGAATCTTAGCAAGTCCTTAATAATGTCACCTAAGCCTTTGTTGCTGGTACACTAACAAAGAAGGACTGTTTTCCCTCCACTCTTAAATTAGTATTTTACTCTTACTTTCAGGGTTACCTAACGTCATAGTGGTTATTCATTTTGTACCATTAAACACATGCACAACCTTATACAGCAGTCAAAGATAAGCTGCCAGCTGCCTGTTTCATGAATCGGGCCTGTCCAAGGGTGTTAGAGACGTGCAAAGCCAACTGTGTGTACAGAAGGATATGTATATTTACATAGCATATGGGTCATGGGGTACAGGATTGTGATGCATACTACTGAAGTAAAATACATTAATTCCATATTGAAGACAATTTTAGCTTCAGTTTTAGAATGTTTTACTGTCTTATACCCTTGCTGTCAATGAGATATCATGAAAAATGTCTTCCTGACTGTAAAGTCTTTATTGCTATAAAATAACCAGAATCTTCCTAATTAAATATTAAGTTTAAACATTAAATATTCGCATCCTGACCCAATTGTGAGTCTGGAACCACAGTTGCAAAAAGAGTAATTTACATGAGGTTCAAATACTCCAATATGGCAGAGCACTGTTTTTTGTGGTTATTGTTTTTACGTGTGTGTGTGTGTGTGTGTGTGTGTGTGTGTGTGTGTGTGTGTGTGTGT
>CABHPR010144342.1:0-16197 GCA_902168415.1 Peromyscus melanophrys | reverse complement strand
GTGTGTGTGTGTGTGTGTGTGTGTGTGTGTGTGTGTGTGTGTGTTTTGTGCACATGCCTGCAAATACCAGAAGAGAATCTTCGATTCCCCTGGAGTTCCCCTGGAGTTGGATTTACAGGCAGTTGTGAACACCTGATATGGCTGCTGGAAATCAAACTTGGGTCATCTGAAAGAGCAACAAGTGCACTTAACCACCGAGCATCTCTCCATCCCTAAGGCTGCAGTCACAGAGCGTCACAAACTGGATGGCTTAAAATAATGGAAATTGGCTGGGCATGGTGGTGCACGCCTTTAATCCCAGCACTCGGGAGCAGAGCCAGGCGGATCTCTGTGAGTTTGAGGCCAGCTTGGTCTACAGAGTGAGATCCAGGACAGGCACCAAAACTACACAGAGAAACCCTGTCTTGAAAAACCAAAAAAAAAACAAAACAAAACAAAAAAAACAAAAAAAAAACCAACCAAACAAACAAACCAAAAAAACCAAAAAACAAAACAAACAGAAAAAATGGAAATTGGTTCTACAGTTCGGGAGACCAGAGGCTCATAATTAAAGATTAAGGTCTCTGGAGGACTATTCTGTCTCCTTGGTGAGGAGTTGGGGATGGGAGGATTCTTCCTTGCCTTTTAGCTTCTAGGAATAAAGATCCTTGGCTTGCTTTGGTTTGCTTGACTTTAGTATCCACCTCCATCTTCTCCTGACTTCTTCCCCGTGTGCCTGTCACATTTGGGTCTCCCTTTGTCTTTTTTTTTTTTTTTCTTTTCTTTTCTTTTCTGTAGGATACCAGTCACACTGGATTAAGGCTGAGTCTACATCAGTATGACCTCCTTTTATCTTTTTCTCTTTTTGAGACAGGGTTTCTCTAGCTTTTGCTGTCCTGGAACTCACTGTGTAGATTAGGCTGTCTTTGAACTCACAGAGATCCACCTGCCTCTGCCTCCCAAGTGCTAGGATTAAAGAAAGGCGTGTGCCACCACCTGCCTCGACTTCGTCTTGATAACATATGGAAGGCCTTAATTCCTAAGAAGGGCACAGGCACGGGTTGTGAGGGTAGAACTTCAGCATACCTTTTTGGAAGACACAGCTCAACTCCTAACCTGTAGCTAGGCTGTTTTATGTGTCGCTCAGTTAATAGGCTTTGGGATGATTTCCACTTTGGGGTTGTTACAGACAGCACTGCTCGGCACTCTCTGTGGATGTGTTTTCATTTCCCTTCCATGTGGTTGTAATGGAACTGTGAGGCCTGTGGTGTCTTTATGCTTAGCTGTTGAAGACCTGCCGGGCTGTTCTCCAAAGCAGCTGCACCATTTGGCATTCCCACTGACAGTGTGTGAGAGTTTCTCATTTCTCCACAGTATTGCCAGTTCTTCTTAGCTGCCTTTTTGAGAGCCATGGTAGTGGTTTTGAAGCATTATGTCATTGTGGTTTTGATTTGCATTTTCCCTGATAGCTAATGATGTTAAGGAGCTTTTCATGTGCTATTTGGCCATTGCTCAATTGTCTTTCAGATCTCTATTCATAGTCTTAATCATGTTTTTTAATTAGTTCATTTGTCTTTTATTATTGAGTTGTAAGAGTTTATATTTTAAACACATGCCTTTAACAGATACGTGACTTGCAAGTATTTCTCCAGTTCTTCAGGCTCTGTTTGGGATGTCTTGGTAGCCAATTTGTTTTTTAAAAAGTTTTTAAAAAATTAGGTTCACGTTGAATTCATGTTTGAGTATTTTTAGAAAAACAGTTACTGTAGTTTGGATGTGGCCTCTCCCAAAGATCCATGTGGTAAAGGATTGGGCCTCAGTGTGGCACTATTGGGAGATGGTGTGAGCTGTGGAAGATGGGGTATTATGGGAGTCCTTAGGTCATTTGAGATATGGGAAGATAATCTGGGGACCCCAGCTCCTTTATGTAGTTGGTATTTTTACTCTTTGCACTTTTAGGGGGCCTACCACCCAGTTCCCAAATAAATATATGGAGGATTATTCTTTCTTGTGAATGCCCGGCCTTAGCTTGGCTTATTTCTAGCCAGCTTTTTTTTAACTTAAATTATCCCATCTATCTTTTGCCTCTGGGCCTTTCTCTTCCTCTATTCTATATACCTTTTTTACCCTTACTCTGTGGCTTGCTGTGTAGCTGGGTAGATGGCCACTGATGTCCTTCTCTCCTTTTTCTTGCTCCTCACCAATCCTCTCTTCCCAGATTTCTCCTCCTATTTATTCTCTCTGCCTGCCACCTATCCTTTCTCCTGTCTACCTATTGGCCGTTCAGCTCTTTATTAAACCAATTGGATGTTTAGACAGGCACAGTAACAAACACAGCTTTACAGAGTTAAACAAATGCAACATAAAAGAATGCAACACATCTTTGCATCATTAAACAAATGTTCCACGGCATAAACACATGTAACACATCTTAAAATAATATTCCACAGTACCCTTACCATCTATCATCCGTCCGTCTGTCTGTCTGTCTGTCTGTCTGTCTGTCTATCTATCTATCTATCTATCTATCTATCTATCTATCTATCTATCTATCTATCTATTGAGACAGGATCTTTCTCTCTAGACCAAGCTGGCCTGGAAGCTAGCTTCAAACTTGCTGTCCTCTCTCAGTCTTAATATTTGTGGGATAACAGGTCTGTGCTATCCTGCCCAGCCTTTGTGAACTATTTTTACTGGCTTTCAAGTTTTGTTTTGTTTCTAGGCACTGTCTTCCCCAGAAGCTCTACATGTTTGCTGTGTTAGAAACACATGGACTCTGTATATCACTTCCATGGTGACACTACTTTAACAGAGTTCTCCAGTTCTGATTCAGTCTTAATTTAGATACTTGGCTCTGGATTTTCCTTTTAATGAGAATGATATGAGCTTGGACCCTACATCTTCATAAGTACAAACTTGAGTGTCTGTCCTCTCCTTAGGGATTTTTAATAACCTCAGCCTGGCATGAACTAGTGTATGGACACTTTTAGGTCTCTGTTTATAGTCAAGGGCACCCCTCATCGGGTTCCATTGTGTCCGTGGCCTGTGGCTTAGACTTCCCTTCTCAAGCCTGGTTCTGGACCTGGTATGAGTTCTGGTCACTGACTGAGTATGACTCCCATATAGTGGGTTTTGCATGTTTCTAATACATGATGATCCCTCCTCTCTTTCTGTTTAACTGTGAATTAAATTTTCTTAAATGGTTTACAGTGCTGGGGCCACATGACTATTGGGTAACCACCTACTGAGTACCCATCTTAAAATTTTTGGTTTTTCATTACTTTTTTCTACCAGTAGTGGGGATTGAACCTAGAGCTTTGCAGATTTGAGGCAAGTGTTATATTACTGATCTGTAGCTCAGCCCTTTTGTATTTTAAATGTTTGTTTGTTTGCTTGCTTGCTTTTTCAATCAGAAATGTTTTAGGTTTATTTGTTTTCTGTGTATGTGTTGCCTGCATGTGCACCACACAGCATACTTGGTGCCTATAGATGTAAGAGAGAGTGTTGGGTTTCATAGAACTGTAGTTACAGGGTTTTGAGCCATCATGTGGGTGCTGGGAATTGAACCTTGGCTCTCTTGTAAGATGACTAGAAAAGCTTTTTTTGAAAATAAAAAGCCATAAAAGGCTGGAGAGACAGTTCAGTCAATAAAGTGCTTATGAAGGAAGACCCGAGTTTGTTCCCCAGTGCCCATGTAAGAGCTGAGTGAGGTGGTGCACATCTGCAGTCCCAAGGCTGGGAAAATGGAGATAACATCCCTAGGACCTGCTGACCAACTGGTCAAACAAAACCGGTGAGCTTCAGAGAGACTCTTGTCTCAAAAAAAGTTGAAGAGTGATTGAGGAAAACACCCGTGTTGGCCTGTGTCCCAACTCATGAATATATACACACAACTCTACATACCCCTCAAAAAGATGATTAAAAACAATACTCATTTAGTGGGAATTCCTGAGCCATAGGGCACAGGATTGCTTTGTCTTTGGTCATTTAAGCTGTAGGACAGAGCCCACAGATGGGTAGCTCAGCACCTTTAGTGTTTTAATTGGACTGGCATGGTCTTTTAAGAAACTGTAAATTGATTGTTAATATTTAATAGTGGTTGTGATGTTTCATGTAAAACTGATCCCGAGTTCTCTTGAGTAAACACAGTATTTGACCATAGGCCTTCTTTCTATACAAGACTTGTCAACAAGGACTGAGTGGCCGCAGCTGCTCTCCCACCACTGGCCAAGGGACATTTACCAATTATTATTCTACTTTACTATTGCTGCTGTTGCTTTATTTAGTTCGTTGGTTTTTGTTTTTTTTTTTTTGAGACAGGGTCTCACTTTGTAGCCCTGGCTGTCCTACAACTCACTCTGTAGACCAGGCTGGCTTTGAACTCACAGAGCTCCACCTGCCTCTGCCTCCCAAGTGCTGGGATTTAAGGTATGTGCCACCATGCCCAGAGTTGCTATTGCTTTTAATAGTATATAGATACTATTTACTCATTTCTCTCTCAAAAATCCAGAAAAGGAAAGGTGCCTGTGTACCTTTCTCTGTCCAGCTTTCTGCAGGTCAGAGAGACTGGGAACGAGGTACGGAGTTGGTAAGAAAAAACACACAGGCTTCTTCTCAGAAGGATAAAAGCTTCTTTATTTCATTCTTTCTGTCCTTGTTCTACTCTGTCCTTTCTCGTTCTCTCTTCTACCCTGATGTTTCCTTCTTGTGCTTTCCCGGTGACGTCCTCCACTACTTCCTGATGTCTTCCTTTTATATCCTTCCAAGTCTTTCTTTCCTGGTATTGTCCTTCTCTTCTACTTTATTCTTTCCCTTACAGCTTATATACCCCAGCAAAATCTTTCAAGCAATATAAAAATTGCAGTGCAGTTACATTCTATTTTTCAAGTGAATGATTACAGTGGTGGTTTGAAAGAAAATGGCCCCCAAAGGGAGTGGCACTACTAGGAGGTGTGGCCTTGTGGCAATGGGCTTTGAGGTCTCTTTTTCTCAAGCTTCCCTCAGTGTGAAAGCCAGTTGACTTCCTGTTGCCTGCAAGATGTAGCACTCTCAGCTCCAGCATCATGTCTGCCTGCACACTGCCATGCTCCCTGTCATGATGATAATGGACTGGACCTCTGAAACTGTAAACCAGCCCCCAATTAAATGTTTTCTTTATAAGAGTTGTCATGGTGATGGCGTCTCTTCACAGCAATAAAAACCCTAACTAAGACAACAATGAATACAAGTAAAAAAAAAACAACATGTTTTTCATATCCCTTACATGAGTAAACATTTTACCTTACAGGTGAAAAACAAGACTTCTCATAGATCAGGAGCCTTTCAGCCATAACTGTTTACATAGGCAGTAGTTTTTATAATTGCTAGAAAAACAGGTTATTTGTTTCACTTTTCATGTTTTAGAGTCCAGTCCAATTATCTTAACTAACCATCCAATTCTTTGTTTTCTAGTCACATGAAGGTAATTGTTTAAAGCTTTGTTTTGGCTATGATGCACACTGAAACCTGTGAACACATGTCCCAATATCAGAAAGAACTTGAGCTAACTCATTAACCTAAACCATAGTCTGTGTAGCTTCTCAATAGAAACTCACAGGTCCTAGCTGTGTGACATTTCTTGGTCCTATTTTCTATCCTCTTTAGCTCCTGCTTTATCAGGGGCTGGGGCAACACTTTAAACAGTATTGCTTAAGAGGAAATCATCTTCTTAATAATCCACAAGTTAAAAATGCCCAGTAGAATGGGATATTTCCATGAGATAATCACACTGCATTAAAGGCAGTGGGGATCCCCCCACATCCATTCACACTGTGCCAGATACCAGAGAAAAATGGCAGTGGCAAACATGTAAAGGGATAGCAGTAGCAAGAGACATTTTGAAGCCAAAGCTCCAGAGAGAGACAGAGAGAGACAGAGACAGAGACAGAGAGGGACAGAGAGAGGGAGGGCTTTTGAAAGTCAGTTCTCCTTTTGCTGTATAGGTCTGAGGAATTGAACTCAGGTCATCAGTCTTGCCAGCAAGTGCCTTTACCTGCTGAGCAGTCTTGCTATCCTTTACTCTTGATTCTATTTTGTATCATCAAGAGAGTCCTAGGGGCTGGGTGGCAGTGGTGCACACTTTTAATCCCAGCACTCAGGAGACAGAGCCAAGCAGATCTCTGTGAGTTCGAGGCCAGCGACAGGTGCCAAAACTACACAGAGAAACACTGGCTCGGAAACCACCACCACCACCACCAACAACACCACCACCACCAACAACAACAACAAGAGGGTCCTAGGCAGTTGTCAGGGCACAGGGGAAATTGTGGAAGCAAGAATGGAAATAGAAGTGGAATAACAAAGTATAAAGATGAGGTCATCCCTAGTTATGTAAGTTCAAGGTCAGCCTGGGCTACATGAGACCCTGTCTTAAAAAAATAAAAGCATAAAAATGGAAAAATCAAAATGCTGTTTTGTGTCAAAATTTGTATCAGTTTTTTTAGTTTGTGGGTACAGAGATTTGGACTTTAGGGAAAACTTGTTTATATTTAAGTTTATATTTTATATGTAAATGTATTTTTGACACTTATCTTGCAGGTTGTGGGATTAGTGAAATGCTACTTTAAGCAGTAAAAAGTTGAAGATGTCTAGACAGAATTCAGTGGCTTTGACAGTGACCACCCTTCTGGGTGTGGCCGTGGGGGGATTTGTCCTGTGGAAAGGCATCCAGCGCAGATGGAGTAAGACAAGCAGAGAGACGCAGCAGCAGCAGCAGCAGCAGCAACCACAGCAGCAGCAGCAACAACCACAGCAGCAGCAGCAGCAACCACAGCAGCAGCACCAGCACCAGCACCAAGTGCCTGGTAGGAGGGAGTGGCCCCCTCCAGAAGATGCCCTGAGAGTACCCAGAGCCTCGTGGGAGGAGAGGATACTCCAGGCAGAGGTGGTGACAGTATCTCAGGAGGCAGAGTGGAATCATATCCAGCCCTTCCTTAGGAGAGAGCTGGAAGATTTCCCGGTACTTGGAATCGACTGTGAATGGGTAAGTTAAAAGGCAGTGACTGACAAAGAATCTCATTAGTTTTTCCAATTCGGGACATGGGTGGTCAAGAATAGAATAAGCTGAAAGGAGGCTTACTCTGCTCTTGATTTGCTTGTAAGTATACTTTAGCAGATGATGCTGACGTCCTCGGGATAGGGGTGATCTTACAATTGTTACTCTGGAGTTAGGTGGGCTTTTTTAAAAAAAAAAAAAAGTCAGTTTTACTTTTACTGATTATTCTCCAAACTGGACAAGATAATTAGCTTCTCCAAGTCTGTTTACTTATTTGTAATGGTAATGTATGGGCACCTATTTCCAGTGACTTCTAAGTAATCAAGTAGATAATTCCTATAAACGCTTCAGTACAGTATTGTTTGTTTAGTCTCTGTGTGATGGGAAAGTGCAGAGCTTATCTGAAGTCCTGACTGGAGTAGTCTGTGAGGCTGAACCATCTCAGCTAGCTGCTTTGAAGATGTTCTAGATGCAGATTTTTGAGGAAACTGCAACAGAGGCATTCTGAGAGGCTGGATCACCTGGGCTACTTGTTTTCGTTGGTGTCTGGTCCTTTTTTTTTTTTTCTGAAAACATACAATCTTTTAAAGGTTACATACATATCTGCATTAACACAATTTGTGCGATGTGCACAAATCAGCTAAAGATGATTCTGTGTTCTGTGTTTGAGCAGGTAAAAGTCATCTGTCAAAATATAAATCTCCATCCATGTTCCATGAAAGGATAGCATGTAATAATAAGTCATGAGGATTCTGTAGCCTACAAGATTTATCATGTTTCATCCAGTCTCAGAGCTGCTCCCATGTAGCGGGATTAGCTTATATGTCACCTATCTCGTAATTTTTCTTGTTTTTTTTCCTTCATGTCTGTAGCCAGGATTTTCAAGAGGTTTCCCAGGGTCAAATCTGATCTTTATTTATTTTGAAGGAATCCATAACTTTTTGTTTCCTATGGGAACAAAGGCATAACCTTTACCCTAACACAACACATTTCTGACTTCCAATCTAAAGTTAAGACATCCTTAAAATATATAGGCTGGTTTAATTCAGCAGTTTTTTTTCCACAATCCAGTATCTCTCAGCAGCTTTTGGGTTTTGCTAATTAGCATTTAAAAAATTCAAAGTCAACAAAGCACCATACAGGATCCAGACGCCCTATGTATTTCCTATCCTTATGTGGCTTATTCTTTTTATATTACTTTATTATTTTCAAACTATTTATTTATTTTCTATAAATGTCTTTGCCCATTTTCTTTTCTTTCTTCAGCACCTAAGCACATTTTCAAGCATATTGTACCTATTCAGAGGTTTTCTCAGTCTGGACTTGATCTTTCTTTTGTGCCTCTGCAGTATTTCTCTGACCACATGAGCCAAACCTTAAATGGCTAGGCAGTAGGTAAGCTACTCACTGTGTGGCTCACTTAGCATTGCTGGGAGCTGGCTCCACCCCCTTTGTGTTGATGAGAGCTGAGCCTCTTGCCTATGCCCCCCAACCCCCAGAGCTGTATCTAGCCTCCCCTACTCTGGGGAGTTTCTGGGCCTGTTCTGTGGCAGACTTTTCAAACTAGTCTCCTGCTGATAGGCTGCTATTCAAATGCTCTGCTACATAGTAGGGCCTCTCAAAGGAGCCTTGACTCTGTACACCATGAGCAGTGGGTCAAATCCAGGTCTTTTCTCAGCTTTCTCAGACCCTATGTTTGAATATATGGGCTGAGCCTCCACATTGAATGCCAAATGCAGTTGGACTTTCATTGGACTGCTAGCCCCCAAATAATGACATGGAGACTTATTAGTTATGAAAACTTGACCTTTAGCTTAGACTTCTTCCCAACTATTTCTTATAACTTAACCTGTTTCTATTAATCTATGTTCTGCCACATGATTTTTTTTTTTGGTTTTTTGAGACAGAGTTTCTCTGTGTGTAACTTTGCGCCTTTCCTGGAACTTGCTTTGTAGACCAGGCTGGCCTCGAACTCACAGAGATCCGCCTGCCTCTGCCTCCCGGAGTGCTGGGAATAAAGGCGTGTGCCACCACTGCCCGGCAGTAAGTGCTCTTAAACACTGAGTCATCTCTCTCATCCCTATTCCTGACTCTTGAAGTCATTCTTGCTTTTGTGTGTTGGTTGGCTCTTTTGAGACAGAATGTTCTTTATAGTCATGATTGGCCTGGTACTTATACATTGTAAGGCTGGTCTGGAACCTATCGCAGTCCCCCTGCTTCAGCCTCCTGAGTATTGGGATGACAGTCACACACACTATGCCTAACCCTTATGCCAAATTTTTTAGAAGTTATTTCTGGTACTCATTGATAATAAGATACCCATTGTTCTGAAAATATCTTTTTTTTTTTAAGTCTTGTAAAAATATTTCCCCTGAGTGTAGAATTTTAGCTTTGCCATTTTTAAGACTATATTTCATTGTCTTCTGGTTTCCATTGTTGCTATTGAAGGTAATCATCACTATTTTATTGATTCTTTGTAGGTGATCTGATTTCTTCTATGACTCTGAAGATGTGCTGAGTCTAGATTCAGCTTGGGATTAGAAAGCAAGTCAGATATGAGAACAATTTCTTATCATTTTAAAATTTTCTTTTAGTATATTTATACTATTTGTTTCCTTCTTTATGTTGTGTGTGTGTGCTTGTGCGCTCGCATGTGCATGTATGGGGTAGGAAGGTAGACACATAGTTTTTCATTATGTAGCCCCAGTTGGTTTGGAACTTGCTGTGTACATCAGGTTGTCCTCACACTCCTAGAGAGCCACCTGCCTGTATCTCCCAAGTGCTGGGATCAGAGGTGTGTTTCACCACACATGGCACCAGTTTTCTTCTGAGAATGTGTAAATAGCTCCCATTGGTAAAGCAGTGTCTAAGAAGAAAGTCTAAGGTTTTGGTGAGTTAAATCATGGCTGTGCTGAACAGTAAGGTAGAATTTAAGGGCAAAGACGTTTTGTTTTTAGTAGCAATTCCTTGTAGGGTTGACTATTTTCTCTTGGTAATCTTGATTGCCTCAAGTATGAAGTATTTCTTCTCCCAGTACTTGTGACTGTAGCCAGAGGTTTCTCCAGTCCTGCCTGGCCCTGAAGTCCAGACGAATCTCTCCCATTCAAGTCCTGCAGGCACTTGGTCCCAAGTAAACACACAGAGGCTTATATTATTTACAAACTGTATGGCCTATGGGTCAGACTTCTTGTTAGCTAGCTCTTATAACTTAACTCAACCCATATCTATTAATCTATATGTTGCCGTGTGGCCGTGGCGTTACTGATCTGCTGGCATCTTGTTGTTCCTTGGGCTGCAGGCTGGTGTCTCTTCACTCTGCCTTTCTTCTCTCAGTATCTCCCTTGAATTTTCCCATCTGGCTCCATCCTGCCTTGCCATAGGCCAATGCAGCTTTATTTATTAGCCAACCGGAGCAATACATATTCACAGCATACAGAAAGATATCCCACAGTGTGTGACACTGTGCTTGATAAATACCTTTACTTTTACCATATCACATGTGTAAGAGCTTGTCCTATATGTCTCTTCTTCCTCAAAGGTTCTAAGTTCTTTAGGCCAGGACCATGCCAGCCATAAATGTAGGCAGTGTGTGAGCCTCACACATAGTCAGATTGTCCCGACTGCTGAAATGATTGGCAGATCATTCTGTGTTGTGAGTAGTGTTGTGGGATGTGTCCAGTTGGATGTCTTGTGCTGTTGGATGCCCAGCAGCATCTGCCTCCTGCCTGCTAGGTGCCTTCATACTCCCTTATTCCACTGTGATGACCCAAGAGTTCTCTAGACTTAAATTTCCCATCAGGGCAGAATCACTCTCCCATCAGAAGTGCTGCTGTAGACACTGGGAACTGTGAGTGATAATGTCAGCTTTGCCATTATCCTGTCATATTTGGTGAGTTGTTCCACCTATAGGCTGAAAGTTTCTTCTCCTGAAAAGTGAGAAGAAATTTATTGGGTAGTTCATCTGTTTTGTGGATTGCTTTTGGAATCCTTTTTAAACTCTTGAAATTAGGAACAAATTTTCTAAGTATGTTTTTCTAGGGATACCATTAATTCAGCATTTTCTCAAACTTACCTTTGTGCTGTTTTTTCTTTGATAAACTCCATTTGTGACTTTGTCCCACCAGGATCTGTTATACTGGCAGAGCTGTACTCTGCACTATTTGTTTTGTGTTTTTGAAAAAGGTTCCCAATATATAGCTTTGGCTGTCTTGGTTCAATATGCAGATCAGGCTGGCCTCAAACTCATAGATTGCTCCATGCTGGGATTAAAAGCAAATGCTACCCTGCCCGGCCTCTACTTCCTTTTGAAACTAGCCTCTTGAGGCAGTGCTGACAAGGCAGGTGAGGGCAGTTACGAGCATGTGCAGTAGAGCATTCAGGTATGAGGCCGTTTAGCACTCTGCTCTTAGCCTTTTAAACCCAGTGTGTTTCCTCTGACTGCTGTCTCAGAGCTCCTGAGACTATCAGCTGGTGACTATTTGTGGACTGATCAGGTTTCAGGGCCTGGAGTTGGCCCTGTGAAGCTTCTTCAGACTGCTGCTTTAGAAGGCCTCATATCTGTTCAAACAGGCTCTCCTTGCATTTAGCCTCAAATCCATTCTGCTGCTCCCTTTGGGAAGCTAAGGACATATATCTTAGATTGGGTTTTTAGCCAGAGATTCCTTTTGTCCTGCTGCTGTGCAGGGATGTGAACTGTGCTCTGTCGTGTTCTTTTGCAGGTGAATTTGGAAGGCAAAGCCAGTCCTTTGTCACTCCTACAAATGGCTTCCCCGAGTGGCTTCTGTGCATTGATTCGCTTGCCCAGGCTGATCTTTGGAGGCAAAACACTACCAAGAACGCTTTTGGACATACTGGCAGATGGCACCATCTTGAAAGTAGGAGTGGGATGCTCAGAAGATGCCAACAAGCTTCTACAGGATTATGGACTCATTGTAAGGGGGTGTCTAGACCTCCGCTACCTAGCCGTGAAGCAGGGGTATGGTTTGTATGCATGCCAGGATGCCTGTAGCTATGGGGCAAACATGGTACATGAGCTGCAGTTGCTGGGGATCGAGAATGAAGCAGTTAGAACTCATTAGAAACCTAAAGGCTTTGAAAACGTGTACTGAACTTGTTGGGAGACATACCAATGTCTGAGAAAAGCTTGGTTGGCTAAAATTTCTTTTTTGATAAACCTCTAATCCCTTGTAAAGGAGAGGTTATGAACTGGTGGTCCCCTGGCTAAGTTGGAGCTGTAAGGTTTGTTTACTTTTTCCCATGTGAAATGTGTTTTCAATCCAGAAGACTAAGTATAAGAGTCCGTATTTGTGGCTTCTCTTCAGAGACTAGATGACCTGACCTCAGGGTTCTGAGGTGGCGACAGTGGGCCAGCTCTGGGCTTTCCCTTTGTGATTCATGTACTCAATTTAACTTCCCAAGTCTTCAGCACTCCTATGGTAAACCCGACTTCTGGGCAGCATTTGTGTTTACAAACGAGCCTTAGGCACAAATAATGGTCAGCCTTGTCCTTGACTTGGAGAGAGAGGCTTCCCTTCTTAGGCTTTTCTTCTGTGGAAACTATTTCACTCCATCTTTCAGGGGTCCATGCGCAGTCCTCATTTATCCATTATTTATTTACTTACTTGAAATGTATTGGTTTAGTTTATGTGTATGAGTGTTTTGCCTACCTGTATGTTTACATCTGTGGAGGCCTGAAGAGAGCTCAGATCCCCTAGAACTGGAGTTACAGAGGGCTGTGAGCCATTATGTGGGTACTGGGAACTGGACCTGGGTCCTCTGCAAGAGCATCGAATGCTCTTAACTATTGAACCATCTCTCCAGAAACTATAGTCCTCATTTACACTCTGTGCATTTGGAGACGCTTAAATGAATGTATGTAAATTGAAAGTGCATTGAGTTCTCTGAGGCTGAGGCAGGAGGGTATGAGTTTGAGGCCAGCCTGGGCTAGATCATGAGCACCTGTCTCAAAACATCCTAAAAGAGAATTAGGCCAAAGATGAATATTATCATGAAACGATAATATACAAGTTATAGTTAGAAATAAGAATGAAAGTGTGTGTGTGTGTTCGGGTACACACACACATGTGCAGGAGGTCACTGTGGAGTGTCTTCTTCAATTGTTCTTCATTAGATTTTGTTGTTGAGACAGGGTCTCACCACTCAAGACCAGGCTGGCCTTGAACTCACAGAGACCTATATGCCTATCTTTGCCTCCTGAGTGCTGAGATTAAAGGTATGTACCGCCATTGCCAAGCCTTCATTTTATTTTTTGAGACAGAGTCTCTCACTCGATCTGGAGCTCACAGATTTGACTAGTCTGGCTGACCAACAAGCCTGTCTCTGCCTCTTGGCACGGGGATATCAGGTGCATTCTGCCACAGCCGGCCTTTTTACATGGGGTCTGGGAGGTCAAACTCAGCCCACATGCTTGCATGGTAAGTAAGCCCTTTACTGACTGAGCCTCATCTTCAGAACAAGGATGAAACTCTCTTCAGACCTTTCCTTTTATGTCTTGTACTAAGAATTGAGCTTCAGGACTTGAATAAATTAGGCAAGTGCTCTATCATTAGTTGTATTTCTAGCCCAAGATCCTTCATTTTAAATGAAATTTTATTATAATTAATGAAATTATTGACATTCCCCAGCCCCAATTTTATTTTATATTTATTTCATTGTATTGCTGGAGATTGACCCTAGGGCCTTGTACATGCTATGCATGTACTTCACTACTGAACTACACTCCAGGCTCCACTTTTGTGGTTTTTAATAGAACTAAAGAAAGTTTAGTATTTCCTTCCCATTCTTAATTTCATGAATTTAACCAAGAGCCGTTTATTTTATTCAAGCGTACTTGGCCTTTTTGTGTTTTTGGTCTTGGGCAAGGAGACGTGACTGGTTGACTGCTTGTTTGGGAAGGGAAGGCTTCCTGTTCTTCCTCATCACAGGAGCCTTTGCCTGCCAGCTTGCTGCTCTGTGACTTGCAGATGCTCACTCCGGACTAGTGTCATGTGTTGTCTGTTTTCATTTTCCTTGTTACTATTTTGGTATCAGGGATTGAATCCAGGGCCTTGTGCATGCTAGGCAAATACTCCATCACTTAGTTGTTATTATTGTATATTGTATATATTGTTATTATATTGTTTTTAGTGGTGCTGGAGATTGATCCCAGGACTCCATGTGTGCTGGGCAAGTGCTGTATGAACTAACCTGGATCTATATCCCTTGCCTACTTTTTACTTTTTAAAAAAGTCTGTGTCTATTAGGACTCTTTTTTTAAGCAGGGTCTCTCTATGTTCTCTTGCTAGCATGGAACTTATTATATAGAGCAGCCTGGCCTCAAACTCACAGAGATACTCTCTGGTCCACTGATGTTTTCTTAATTCCACATGTATTTCTTGGCTAGTCTCTGATTTCCCAAGATCAACAATGAAATCCTTTTTGTTACCCAACAATTTTTAAAAATGATTTATTTATATTTATTTTATGTACACGAGTGTTCATTTGTGCAGTGCCTGAGGAGGCCAGAGAAGGTGTCAAATTCCCTGGAACTGGAGTTACAGATGGTTGCGAGCTGCCATGTGGGTGCTGGGAACCAACTCTGGGTCCTTTGCAAGACCAGCAGGTGCGCTTAACCTCTGAGCCATCTCTCCAGCACCCTGCAGCAGTTTTAATCGTGAAGTTTGAAGAGCAGAAACAATGACTGGTTTTTATACTCTTACCTCCTGATATAGCTTTGTCATTCTTACTCATGTATTAAAAGTAAGGTGTGAGTACCATTGAAGAACATTTAGTCTGTTTACAGTTCTTCTTGCTACAGATAGTGCTGCAGTGAATATCCACTTAAGTATCTTTGTCCTTTGGATAAACTCCCAGGAAAGGAAATGCTAGATCAGAGAATTTTTATATTTGAGTTTTTGATAGTTATTTATTATTAAACTGTTTTTCATAATGATCGTAAAGATGTCCAGTTCACAAATTTTATGAACCTAATTGATTTTTTTTTTGTTTTGTTTTGTTTTTTGAGACAGGGTTTCTCTGTGTAGCTTTACGCCTTTCCTGGAGCTCACTTGGTAGCCCAGGCTGGCCTCAAACTCACAGAGATCCGCCTGGCTCTGCCTCCCAAGTGCTGGGATTAAAGGCGTGCGCCACCAACGCCCGGCCCTAATTGATTTTTATGCTCCATTGATATTAGATGTACTTGTTTAAAAAAACAAAACAAAAACCATTGTAAGTCTGATAGGAAATCACCATTTCTTTGATTTCTTGTGCTTATTTGTCCTCTGTTTATTAGTCATTTAAAATTTTTCCTATTCATGCCATTTGCCCATTTTTGATACATGCTTTTATTTATTTCTTGTAGAAACAATATACTCTGTAATGGGCTAAGCCTGAAATCTCTTGCTGAGACTATTTTGAACTTTCCACTTGACAAGTCCCTTCTACTTCGTTGCAGCAACTGGGATGCTGAGAATCTTACTGAAGACCAGGTACTTGTTATCAGAATAGTTGACTCTAATCTTCAATGTGAGCATTGGGTAGAGAGACCTTAAAGTGGACTTTACTGTCAGGTTATTCTCAAGACAATAGTGTTCACGCTGCTTAAATAAAACATTGAGAGTCCTATTGCATTTTAGTTTTGAATGTGCTGAACACTTGAGAAAATACAAATGCATAAACATTTTTAAAAGTGCTATAAATCTCAGCCTAAGAAACAGTAAGCAGTTCTCTAGCTTTCTCACCCCATTCCTTCTTTTTCTCTTCCTTCTCAGAGATGTCTACTTTAATTTCTTTCTGGTAATTACCATTATACTTCTAGATTACATGCATGTATCATTCTTTCTTATCTGAGCATAGTATGTTTTGACTTTGTCTTAGTTAAGGTTTTTATTGCTGTGAAGAGACACCATGACCATGACAACTCTTATAAAGGAAATATTTAATTGGGGTGGCTCACTTACAGTTTCAGAGGTTCAGTCCATTATTATCATGATAGGGAACATGGTGGCATGCAGGCTAATGTGCTGGAGTAGTAGCTGAGAATCCTACTTCTTGCAGGCAACAGGAAGTCGAGACACTGGGTAGTACCCTGAGCATAGGAAATCTCAAAGCCTGACCCCACAGTGACATACTTCCTCCAACAAGGTCATATCCACTCCAACAAAGCCACACCTCCTAATATTACCACT
>CABHPR010144341.1:36365-48668 GCA_902168415.1 Peromyscus melanophrys | reverse complement strand
GACTCCTGACCCCACCCTTCCTCTTCCCAGCGTTCTTAGTTTGGTCACCCCGCCTACACTTCCTGCCTGGGTACTGGCCAATCAGCATCTTATTAAACCAATTCAAGTGTCAAATCTTTGCAGTGTATAAGAGCATTATCCCACAGCAGTAGATGGCCAATACCCCATTTCTACTCTTTATATACAACCACTGTAGGAACAGCTCTGGGGCATGGTGGTGCACTTCTGTAATCCCAATACTCAGGAGGCTGAGGTAGGAGAACGGCAAGTCCAAGGCCAACATATTGAAAAACCAGAGGCTGGGGAATGTAGTTCACTATACATTTGATCCAGAGAGCAAGAGTGCTGTGGGATGGTCTGTATGTCAAATGCTCTGATTGGTCAATAAATAAAACGCTGATTGGTCAGTGGCCAGGCAGGAAGTATAGGCGGGACTAACAGAGAGGATAATTGAGAGAACAGGAAGGTGGGAGGAGACACTGCCAGCCACTGCCATGACAAGCAGCATGTGAAGACACCGGTAAGCCACAAGCCACGTGGCAAGGTATAGATTTATAGAAATGGGTTAATTTAAGATGTAAGAACTAGATAGCTAGAAGCCTGAGCCATTAGGCCAAACAGTTTAAATAATATAAGTGTCTGTGTGTTTATTTTATAAGTGGGCTGTCGGACTGCCGGGGTTTGGCGGGAGCTGGAGAGAAAACTCTCCAGCTACACAAGAGAGAGACAGAAACTCTAAAGCGATATGTATAGCTGATCAGCATCTCTTCCTATCTCCTGATATCAGGATACCACCATTAGTGTCAGACTTTGACATCCTTGATGTACCTCAGCACTCAGTTACAGTGACCTGGAAAAGAGTACCAGAATTGCGGACAAAATGGTAAACAGGGATTATCTCTACACAGCTTTTGAGGGGCTAAAGAATAGTTAACCAGCCATGTCTAGAAAGAGATGGAAGCCGGGTTTGGTGGCTCACACCTGTAATCCCAACTCTTGAAAGGCTGAGACAGGAAGATCCTCAAGAATTTGAAGCCTAACTGGGCTACAAAGTGAGTTCCGGGTAAACCTGACCTAAGGTATGAGACCCTATCAAAAAAAAAAAGCAGATGGAAATTTAAAGTGGACTCTCCATGGAGCAGTGGTGAGGGAGGAGGGGGTTTCAGGTCAAAGCAAGGCTACTGTAACATCCCTGCAGAAGACACCCCCATTTCTAGCCCAACACTCACTTCCTCTTCTTCATAAGCCACTCTCCTTCCCACTTGTAACCCATCACTCCCTCATTCCAACATCAAACCTGACACGGGACCTCATCTGCTGGGCCAACCCCACCTTTTACACAATGAACTGTACGCATGTGACCTAGCACACCTACGGAGGTTATCTTGCTAGTTTATAAAGCTTCCTGGAGTTCAGGGTTAGCACATTCTGCAGTGTTACTTAATAAATGAATAATTCCAAAATGGAAAGGGCATCAGGCTATATCACCAGACTAAAAGGAGGATCATGCAGGAGAGTGCTGCCTTATTCAAACTACCTTTAGTTTGAATCAATGGAGTTAAAAAACTGAAAGCTTGAGTTGGGGATTTAGCTCCGTGGTAGAGCGCTTGCCTAGCAAGTGCAAGGCCCTGGGTTCAGTCCTCAGCTCCAGGAAAGAAAAAAAAAAAAACTGAAAACTTCCTTAATGAAATAAAAACAACAAGACCTAAGTGCAAGGTCCCCAAGCCCACCCTGCCTTTCACCTGTCCATAAAGCACAGGATCACCATGCTTTAAGCGCTGATCCGAATGACCCCCAGGGCCCCCTCTGCCTCAAGGTCTGTCAAATCCTATGAGATAAGCGGGCTGCGTTAGTACAGTTCTCATTCAGCAGAGCTATAACTATGCAGTGTGTGTCCCCAGCCTTCACCAGCAAGACCACACAGCCATGCAAGCGAGACTGAAGAGTGGCATAGGGAACAGACGCCACCTTACTTAACTACCCAGTCTAGTTAGTGTATCTTTCCTAGTACTCTTATTTGAGGAGGGGGTTTAATTTGGGGCATGAAACGAATAAATATAGAATCATAATTTGTTTTTACCCATATAAAGTTACCTATGGAAAAAATTTTCCAAGTAAAAATAATGTTAACTCTAAAGCCCCAAACAATTTTGAAACACAAAGAGGAAAAAGCAGAAGTTAACCATAAGCCTACCGCAGAAGTCCTTTAACTATGTGGTATCGATCCCTCCAAACCGTCAAGTTCACTCACATGAGCTGCATGTCAGTAGCTCATGGCCGACCAGAAGCTTTTTCATGGGAATGCAGCTGATTTACCTCATTCTTTCAAAAGGTACATGCTATCTACCGTGGAATGGAGCAACAGCTACGACATTGTGACTCGGAATCTTTCTGTTGAAGATGCGGATGTCCCAGTGTGCAGAGCGTAATACGGGATCATGAAGCTGAGTGTCAAAGGCTCGATGCACACGTGCAAATGTTAGCTGAAGATGAAGGAGTGATTTCTGCTCTTGCTAACTGGCTGCCAGCAATATTTCCTTTTATGAAATAATTACTAGAGTTCTCTCATTTCAAGCTTTACAATTCCGGACAATCAAAGAATTTTTTTTAAAAATCCACGTGCCTATTTGATCTGATTGTCCCACTTGAAACTCTGCCATGCTACCTCCACACTGACCCTAAATGCCCATGGACCAGTAAGAGCAGTTCCCAGACAGCCTGAAGGGGGCGCACCTTCCTCTTTCAATCGGTACATACGGCTCACACTGTCGAACTTCAAATCCAGTTTGCCAGGTAAGAAGAAAAGATAGCTTAGGCTAGGCGTGGAGACATAGGCCTGAAACCCCAGTGCTAGGGAGGTGGAGGCGGGAGAGTCACAAGTTCTAAGCCCAGGCCAGCCTGGGCTCAAGAAGAAGGGGAAGAAGGAGGGTGAGGAAGGAGGAAGAGAGTTTTAAAAATCCCTCGGTTGGTGGTGTCATATTCCCAAACATTCCACTCCTCTCCTCTCTGAGTAAAAGCTTGTTAAACTATTGGAATGAGTCCCAGGAGCAGGAGGAACAGGGATGAAGGTGTGCTTCATGGGTAGCTCACAACTACAGCCTTTACTGCAGGAAGAAGTCAAGGCACCTTACCTTATACAGCGGCCGACGCACATCAATGGGACAGTTCTGTATGACTTCATCAACCACATCCGAGATGGACTCCATAAAGTCTGGGTTGGCAAACTGAATTTTATATAAATATAAAAGAAACATTATGCATTTTCCTCCAATAACACAAAACTATTTTCAAACAACATTTTAAGACTTTATTTTTAAGTTTAATAATGTGTGTAAGTGTGTGTCTGAGTGTGGGTTTGTGTACGTGAGTGTGGCGCACACAGAGACCGGAAGAGGACACCAGATCCTCTGGAGCTGGAACTGGAGCTGCAGATGGCTGTGAACCACCAGACTGGGTACCGGAACTGAACCGGAATCCTCTGCAAGAGCAGTCCATGCTATTAGCCCTGGGGCATGTCTCTAGGCCCCCCAAAAAACATTTCTTTAAAAGTAACTAACAAATATACAACTCACTAGAACTGAAAACCCATTACATGAAAATAAAAGGGTGTCAAAGGAATGCCACATGACTGACCACATGTCCATGGAGTGATGTGAACATGAACTGGGTGAGTTTAGAGAAGGGAAAACATCCACCAGGCAGAAGGACAGGCAGCCCTGCTGAGGAGGGCACAACACCTCATGCCGGTGGGAGAAAGGGCAGGGCACGTACACCAGCCGCACGGCATGCAGTCAGAACTACACTTGTGAGGATTAATACCATGGAGAAGTTAGCCCCTCTGTGAGGGGGAAACGTGCGGTGGTGACGGCGGTGGTTTTAGAACAAAACAGTCCGTGCAACAGTCACGGCGAATAAACCAACACCTTTGGATTCAACAGCACAGGTTAAATGAACTAAAGTATGAAAACGTCGACTCTAAACACACTTCAAAACCCAGTTCACGTTCAACAGTCTCGGAGGAAGGAGGCAACATCCAGCCATTCACCAGCTGGGCATGCACTGGTTTTAGATGGACAGTCACAAAGCTGGACAGACTGTCTTAATCCCACTTCTAAGCAGGGGCCAGTGCACAACAGTCCTTGGGATTAGTGATTTATATTACCACTGGCCCCTTGAGGTCAGTTTCAAATCCATTTTCTTCTACTGATCTTCAGAGTTCCTCCTCATCTCTAGAAGGATAACCCAACCTTAACTGTTAAAGCAGGTAAGTCTATGGCAAGGCAGACCAGGCAGCCACACTGCTGCAGCGGGAACCACCACGTTAAACAGCCAACTTGCTCACTGAGAACTTTATTGAGAACTACTCCTTGTGCACACTGGGGGGCAGCATTGCTCCACATGCATCGTACTCCGTACACTCAGAGACAGACAGATCTTACCTCCGGGTGAAAGAATATTTCCGGTCCCAGGAACCTTTCATAACCAACATCTATAATGAACTTTTTCTGGTTGATCGCATTGATCCCTGTGTACTGTTTGATCCACTTCCGGGGATCCATGTCATACTTAGCAAATTCTTTGACAATATCAGGGCAAATGTAACAGTACTTCTCCTGTGTATACACAAAAAGATACCGCCAAGCATTAATAACTGCCAGTGTCTCTGCCCTCTGACAAATACACAGGAACTCACACATTGCAGACACCTCCAAATCCATCTCTGGCTACACTGTAACTCCTGTGGATGGACGATCAAGCTCATATCCAGTTGTCTTTCGGCTCAGAGAGGACTACGCTTGGGCAGGCAAGTCTGCTCTCTCTGCAACTTGGTTATTCATCACTACCATATTCTCCCTAATTTTGCTGCCATATTTCCTGAAATAATATCTATCTGTAAACATCAGGACCTTGCCTCCATCCAGGCTCTGCATGCTCCCTCAGGCTCCCTCTCAGATGCCTGTTTCACTACTGCACATGTCTGGATCAGCAAACTAAGTTTACTCCACTCTATAGAGTACAGTAACCAACCACATTCTAACGTGTGTGTGTGTGTGTGTGTGTGTGTGTGTGTGTGTGTGTGTGTGTGTGATACTAAGGGAGTGCTCTCTAGCCTCCTGCTAGATGTCTGCTTACAGAGGGATCCTCTGGCCCACATTGTGCCTGAGGATGTGCCTTGCTGGTCAGTCACTTGATCAACACTGGAGATACAGTCAATGAAATACTTAGATCCTGTCAGAAACAATCTAGCTGAGAGTCAAGCACTAGGCATCTGAAATAAACAAGTAAACGGCATGCTATCATATGGCAGACATTATAGAATAAAAGCAGAAATCAGGCAGGAACACTGGGGTTGCTAATAGATGGCTGCCAGTGAAGAAAGGGAAAACCTTGGGAATATTGTAGCCTACAAGAAAGTCTTGGGACACCTTGCAAACCTGTCCCCAATAGAGAAGGGACCAGTTCCTCCCCTTTGCTTTAGCACTGAGAGCCTCCCCAATCCGGAAAGTCCAGGCCCAGGAGCAGGGATTGGTGGCAACTTTTTGTAGGAGCCTGCCTGGTATCTGCCCCATCCCAAAAGGATTGTTTTCAATGAGTATCAGCCAAATTTGGAAATCCTGTCTCATGCTTCCTTGCACTCAGCCAGCTTCAGGAGATGCTCAGCT
This sequence comes from Peromyscus melanophrys, assembly GCA_902168415.1. Lineage (NCBI taxonomy): Eukaryota > Metazoa > Chordata > Mammalia > Rodentia > Cricetidae > Peromyscus > Peromyscus melanophrys. The sequence continues at coordinate 43,005 of CABHPR010144341.1, read as the reverse complement.
GAGAGGAAAACAATAGGGGTTAGCCCTCACCCCCACCCCTACACACAGCCCCCCCTCCCCCGCAACCACCCTGCACCTCAAAACCAGAGCTATGTGAGAAAGGAGATAACTCAAGGCCACATGTCACACCCCACCTAAGATTCTTCTCCGGATCCAAAGAGAATCCTTCCTCCTTCTCTCTATATAAAATGATCAGCCTTGGACTCTTAAGATTCTCTTGCATTTTGATTTCTTTTTAATGTGTTTTGGTTTTGATAGCTGAAAAGAAAAATTCCTTTAAAAGGGTCTGCAACTGCTGTACCCAGAACAATACAGAGATGGGTCAGGTCAAGTAGACACTCTAAATAATGACCAACGAGCCACTTTGGTTCTTTCGTTACTAAATTCTAAAATGTCCTGCCACTGTTCTAGGGTGGAACTGAGGTCTGGAGACCTGCGGCTGGATTGTGTTGAAGGAGTCTGAGACTTAGACTAGCCAGGTTCTCAGGTGTCCGCTCAGGGCACCAAGGCAGGCAGACACCACTGGGATCATGACAGCTACTGCTGCTGCTGTGACTTGCGCCCTGATTCTAAAAGGAAGCATGGAGAGAGATGTGGAAGCAGCGTGCAGCTAATTGAAGGTTTTGTTTAATTAGGCTCCAATTAAACGATGCTCCACTGCACACGCCGGTGGCTCAGGACCAGCTATCAAGCTGCTCTCTGTGTGGAAGAGCGTGTTGAGCCTCAAGTCCCCAGCACTCTGAACTTGACGGTAAAACAATCAAGGCCCACACTCTCAGGGGGATTGGAAGGGAGCAGGAGGGGGATGATGGCATCGAGGGGAACGTCCAAGCACCATTTCTCTCTCACCCCCAAACCAGCCAGGTTCCCTTCTGTTTTTACCTTAATGGCTTTTGCGGTCTCCAGTGACTGCTCAGGAGGGATTCCCACCTCCCTCTCCCTTAGCAGCTGTTGAATGAAATACGTAATATCTCTACCTGCAATTGGGATGTGTTTGATGCAGCTTCCAATTACATAACCTTCTGCCTGGAGAGGAAGAAGAGACAGGGCAGCCATGTCAGTAACCACAGTCCAGAGGCAGCTGGACCCAGGAGGTTCCCAGCCACGCCTTCTCAGCCCCTACTCTGAGCACTGAACTAGCATGTAGTGGCTCCCACTCATGAGGTTTAGCACCTAAGGTCTTTTTAAATGACTGCATCTGCAGTTCCATTAATATTTAAAATTCTAAATAATGCCAATAACCCGAATCTCCATAAGCAACCAAAATGCTGTTTTCATTAGGAACACGGGAGAAACTGCTTAGGTTAGTTCATTTCTAGAAGATGATGCTGTCTGGGAGAACAGTAAACCCAACAGTAACGTTTTCTTCTAACTAAACAGGAACAACTTTGTCTACACGCTGTTAAACCAACTATAAATCTCCTCCTAATTCAAAGTTATTGATCCCAAAACAACCCGGATTCAAACCCTGGATCCACAGACTTCCAACCTTCATCCCTAGTGTAGAGCAAATACCCTGAGGGCATTTATGGTGTAGATGAGATCAAACCTTGCCTGCCAGATAGGTGCTTTATGGCAGATACTACATATTCAAGAAATGGTTCCGTCCAGCACAGTGAAAAATGACTCAAAAAAAAACTAACCAACCAGTGCCATGTGCAGACCAGTGTGGCTCAGGAGCTGGATTCTCCCCGATGCCTTCCTTAGCAACTGAAGGCATGCCTGGGAGGGGCCCATGTGGAGCCCACAATGACTCTGCTATCACAAGCCGGGCTAATGCCAAGAGTCCACATGCCCATAGCAGTGATGGGCCCACAAGTCCCCTCACTGACCTTTTGTGGGCACCGACTTGCCACAGAAGCCACAAGCCGGGCCACCCATCCAGTTTGTCTGCAAAGATACAGATGTGGGGACACTGGTGGTCGAGTTTCTCATTCTAGCACTCCATGGCTTCTGTGCCACAAGGCCCAAGGGAAAGAGAGAGCGTGGAGGTGAACGACTGCTCCACGCTGCAGGTGTGCGCTCTCACACAGACGCAGGGGGAGCCACTGACAAGCCGCCAGGACCACCTTCCCAAGTCTTCCTGGCCTTTTGACCCATGTTCCTAACTTCTAGACAAAAGATTAGGCCTTTCTGTAAAGTACAAGTATTTGTAACATATTTTAAGATAGAGATAAAAGGTATGTACAAAAGGTGATTAAAATAGTACTTCCTAACACATGGGGACTCCTCACAGTCACATTCTGAGCCACGGACACCACTTCCTAAAATGAGCATTAAGTAAGTCTGCAGCATGCCACACACCCAGCCACAGAAAAGTCAGCACCATGCCACTTTAGGACCACACACCATGGCTCTAGGTAATTATTTTTCATAGAATATTTGGTCATAACATAAAAAAGTACCATTAAATTAATATGCAAGATATAACTTTAGTATTATTTATATGGTTAGAACACAAACTAGACGTAGGATATCCCAATTTAAAACGTGAACATGTGTATACAAATGTTTGCATCTTAATCAAAGCTTGAAAGGCTGTGCAGTTTAGAATATGGTTGTCTAAATGGGCTTATGGGTAATTTCATTTTCTTATTGTTTATTATTTTACCCAAATTTTCAGTAACAAATTAATTTTTGTAAACGGGGGAAGAAACTAAACTAATCCACGGCGAAGAGTTACAAAACGCCTCTCTCTGGATCTGGGTTCTATGTGTGAGGTTTTCTTTTCCTACCACACTGGGAGCTGAGTGACTCTGGACAAATGAACAAGTGATTCAAGAACAGGCTTCTGCCTCACCCTCATCCACGGTGTGCAGATGATGGAGAACCAGTGCAAGCAGACCTGGGACCACACACCTGGGGTGACTCCTGCTGCTCCTCAAGGTATGGCATCAGAAAGAAAGCCAGGAGCCAGAGTGACATCAACTCTTCCAACAATCCCCACAAGAGCCAGAGCCTGAGACCACTCTAAAGGAACTCCAGTCTGGCTCACACTTGGAAGGGAGAGGGGGCTGCTCCTCCATGGAGAGGACACATGAGCAGGGGTACAAGGGTGAGAGAGACTTGGATGGTCCTTCCTGACCATTAAGACTTTCATAACTTTAGCCTTTCTGCAGACACAGAATATCATTCCTTTAGTAACTGACATGAAGTCGTGATTATCGTTTCTCAATTAAAGGAAATGCACTTGTTTTGCCTGGCTTTGGCTTAGCTGTGCTTTTGTTTGTTTCTAGTTTGTTTGTTTTGTGTGTAAGTGAGTGTGGATGCACATGTACATGCAGGTGCCTATGGAGGCAGGTGTCAAATTCTATGGAGTTGGTTGAGACAAGGTCTCATGTATCCAGGCTGGACTTAAACCCAGTATACAGCCAAGAATAACCTCCTGTGTTCACCTCCCAAATGCTGGAATTAAAAGGCGTGTGTTGTGGAATATTCCTTTACACTGTGTGAAGATATGTCACTGTGATTGGCTTAATAAAAAGCTAAATGGCCAATAGCTAGGCGGGATTTTCGGGGGAATAGAGAATGCTGGGAAGAAGAAGGGTGGAGAAGACAGACAAGGAACAAGTCAGACACACAGAATGGGACAGAGGTGAAAGCTACATGGTAGAACATAGATGAATAAAAATATGGGTTAAGTTAAGTTATAGGAGTTAGTTAGGAACAAGCCTAAGCTATCAGCTGAGCCTTCATAATTAATAATAAGTCTCCATGTCATTTTTTGTGAGCTGGCGGCCCAAAAAGAAAAATCCGCCTATAGGCATGTGCCACCCCACTCAGCTTTGGATTTTTTAATATACTAATTTGTATTTTAAAAATATACTTAGGGGCTGGAGAAATGACTCAGTGGTTAAGATCGTGTACTGCTCTTGCAGTGGACTGACGTTCTGTTCCCAGCACTGACATCCAACAACTTAAAACCACCCATAACTCCAGCTCCGGGGGTTCCGATGCCTCTGGCCTCTGGGGGTACCTGCATTCACATACATGCACAAATCCATACAGAGACATATAATATAACTAAATAAACCTTTTAAAAAAATTCAAACCTTGAACTTGAGGGCTGGTAAAATGGCTTAGCAGATAAAGGTGCTTGATCTGAGTTGATCCCTGAAACCCACATGGTAGAATGAACGAACTGACTCCCACAGGTCACCCTCTGACTACTCCATATGACCATGGCATGCACTCCCATGCAAGCACACACACACACACACACACACACACACACACACACACACACACACACTATTTTTCAAAAGCAAAAATCTTCAAACTTAAACAGAGCTCCACATATGTATATGCGTGTGTTTGCAACTGCGGTTAACACTGTAACTATGGTTACCGAGGAAACCCGAAGCGGGGTGAGCAGGCATGACGGACTTTCCACTGACACTAGTTGATTTTCAGAAGAATCATTTTCAAATAACTCCTTGGACCAGAAGAAAGAGACCAAAGCCTCCTGAAGTTGGAGTTAGGAGTCATTTCTTTAGTATATTGTAAGGACTTCTGCAAGTTGAAACGTGAGCTCTCCTTCCCAGCTCTTAAATACATGCAGAGGAAAGAGCAAGTTCTCCAAGGCCCCAGCTGAGCAAAGCCTCTCACTGGGCATGCCCTGACCCTCAGCTCTGGCATCCACAATCACGTCTAGCTGTAGTAGTTCGAATGATGAGTCAGGACACTGACTGACACCTGCGGGAATACAAGAGAAGCCTTGCCCAAAAAAAAAAAAAAGACTATAGAATTTGTTCCATGGTTTCCAAACTGCCAAAGGCACAAACATGGCATTCTTTTGAACTCTTTTTCACCTTCCTAGGCTTCTTAAATTCCCATTGCCAAGACCAGGTATGGTGGCACACACTTTTTTAATCCCAGCACTTGAGAGCAAAGGCAAATGAATCTCGGTGAGTTTAAAGCCAGCCTGACCTACACAGGGAGTTCCAGGCCAGCCAGGGAGACCCTGTCTCAGAAAAAAAGAGAGGGAGGGAGGGAGGAAGGGAGGGAGGAAGGGAGGAAGGGAGGAAGGGAGGAAGGAAGGATCCCATTGCCGTTTCTAAGAACATCACATAAAAGGTGGTATTTTAGTTAGAGGGGGTTGAGTTTTATTCTACCTTCTTCAATTCTTCTCTTACCTCAGGACAGGTGTTCAGTCTCAGAGAGTAAAATAGGAAGCCTCTGCTTACCACTGGGATAACGTGGGTGACGCCATCTCCACTGTCTATGACTATCCCTGTCAGTGTGCGTTCACCAACTTGCCGGGATGTCCACGAGGCTGCCAGAGCCAGCACCGCCTGGAGAGAGACACAGAACATCTTCTGAAGAGACAGCACGCAGAGCAGCAGCCATGGCTTGGCTGGCCTTAGGTGCTGCAGTGAACTCTTTCTGAATAAGTCTAGAAACTTCCCTCTCCCTACCCCACATCTCCCAATTCTCACTTAGCCGAGGGGCATGCCAGTTTTCCTTTCAAATGAAGGAATCGAGTTTTCAACAAAAACATAAAGTTTTACAAACAAAAACCAGTGAAATGGAATTCCACTGTGAAATCACAAGATTGAACTTCTAATCTTCAGGTGTTCCAAGTACAGCCACAAACATGGAGGGTTTGTTTGTTTGGGAGCTTGCTGTGGCTTGAGGTGGGGTCTCATGTAACCCAGGCTGGCTTCAAACTCCTCATGCAGCCAAGGATGGCCCTGAACTCACAATCCTCCTACCTCTAGCCCCAGAGTACTAGGAATTCCGATGTGCAGCACCATTCACAGTGTCTGTCATACTTGGGATCAAACCCAGTGTTTTATGCTGGGCAAGCACGCTACCAAGCGAGTTACATCCCCAGCCTACATAGAGCTCTTCTCTAACAGATGCTGAGTCCATCCAGCCAGAAACTTTGATGTGCTAGGTACAAGACAGGGGCTCTCAGCCAGAGGTAGCTCTGCTCTTCACAGAACATTTGGCCCCGTCTGTCATTGCTCCCTGTCAACAATTATCATCGGAGAGGAGGCCGGGACTGGCTGCAGCTCTGTACTCAGCAATGCATAGGACACCCTACAGCAAGGAACTGTTGAGCCAGCCCACAGCCAGGCCAGGATGGAACACAGGAATTCACACTTGTAAAAAGCATGTTCTGGGTGAAGTTGGCAAATAGACCATCTTAAGAACCATTGTCCTTGTGGGACATGGTGGCACATGGCTTTCATCACAGCGTTCAAGAGGTTGGGACAGGAGGATCACCCTGAGTTTAAAGGCCAGAGTAGGCTATAGAGTAAGGTCTTATATAAATAATAATAATAATAATAATAATAATAATAATAATAACAATAACAATAACAATAACAATAACAATAAATTCAGTGTTTTGAGTACCTCCCTATTCTATAAACTATATTTGTCTTGGGAAAGAACACTATGTTAACAGGCACTATGATTCATCATGGGGACACAACAGCATCTCCAAAATGCATTTCTCTATGGAACTCTTCTTTCTTAGAAGGAATACCATGCAGGAAATTTTGAAGAAAGACTCATCTCAGTTACTCCTCAAAACTCCAACCAACTTCCTTTTTATAACAACCAAAGCAACAATAAAACTCTAAGAAAAAAAAAGAAGAAGGAGGAGGAGGAGGAGGAGGAGGAGGAGGAG
>CABHPR010144341.1:3433-32776 GCA_902168415.1 Peromyscus melanophrys | reverse complement strand
CCCATAGGTAAGTGTCCACTGCAATCTAAATACTTATCCTTATGCCCATAGGTAAGTGTCCACTGCAATCTAAATACTTATCCTTATACCCATAGGTAAGTGTCACTCTCCTCCCTCATCAGAAGCTTGTCTTTGCAGGAGATGGAGACCATCACAGAAAACCACAGCTGGTCAAAATACAAAGACGAACAGATCAAGAGGGCCCAGCCCCAACAAATGCACCTACAACACAACTCCTGCACTTAAGGCTCAGGGAACATCAAAGAAGAGAGAATAAAAAAGGGTGTGAGAGCCAGGGGACCAGAAAGTCTGCTTTGAGATCGTGTCTCTTAGAAATGACAGGGAAGCTTCACCCATGATACTGCAACAATACGGCTGCCTAACCAAGATCCAAACAACAACACTAATACACATGCTGAGGTGCAAGAGGGAACGCTCATGAGGCTCCACCCCTAGACAAGCACCTAAGCACTGCTGAGAGAGAAAGAATTAGATTTTCCCAGGGGTGAGCCCCCTACCTGGCTATACAATACCAAGTGCTCAGCCCTGAAATCATGTACATGCAACACTGAATGGACTCAACAAGTCATATTTATATATTCATGCATTTACATATGTAATAATACTAACAGTAGACAAAGAAGTAATGGATTTGAAAGAGAGAGTGAGGGGGCACACTGGAGGAGTTGGAGCAAGAGGACACTGTTGTTTTAACCTCTGCACAGTGGCTGCGCCTTAGTCCGCTGCCATCTCCGCCAGCAATCGCCGCTCCGCAGTTACCAGCCTGCTTCTCTAGCAGGAACCTGGCCGCTCAGGCCTGAGCCTGGTGAGGATTCTGCTCCCACAGGCACCGGCCCTGTGGCTGCCACTAAAGGTAGCTCTAACTAAATCTCTAGCATTCTAATTATGAATAAGACTCGAGATTCAAAGGCTGGGGTGAAAACCTGAGAGCTCAGAGAGGCTGAGTTCCAACTACCTAACCCTTTCTCCTTGCTGGCGTCCATGGAAGACCCATGCTTCCGCTCAACAAACCAGAAAAAGCTGAGATGCTCCAAACCCCATCCTACTACTTCCTGTGACTGTCTCTCCAGGATGTCCTCTGAGGCTCTATGATTACTTTCTGTCAACTAGTTGCTAACTCAGCCTCCTGACCCAAGGTTAATTGTATTTAATGAACGCAAATGCAAACTCAGAGTTCACAGTGTGACCGAATATCCCCAAACAGAACACAGGGGAGGGGGGATGACTGGAAGGAGGAAAGGAAGGCTGGACAGTGGTGCTGCACGTCTTTAATCCCAGCACTCAGGAGGCAGAGCCAGGCAGATCTCTGTGAGTTCGAGACCAGCCTGCTCTACAGAGCGAGTTCCAGGACAGGCTCCAAAGCTACACAGAGAAACCCTGTCTCAAAAAAAAAATAATGATGATGATGGTCTAGAATAACACAGTACATAGAGCTGTGCATGGTGGCACACATCTTTTATCCCAGCACTCAGGAGGCAGTGGCAGACAGATCTATGAGTTCAAAGCCAGGCTGGTCTACATAGGGAGTTCGAGAACAGCCAGTGCTACATAGTGAGACAACAACCAAACAAAAAACCTGTATACCTTTACCCACAAAGATCACACTGTTCCTTCGAAATCAGAAGCACAAGGCCATGTCTGAAAAGAGAACAAGTCCAGACAGGAGCCAGCGGCTGGCTGTATAACCACACAACTGCCATGATGATGACTGTGGAAACTGGTGGTATGAATGAGAGATGTCTCCCATGGGCTCCTGAATTTGAACATAGGCCCTGTAGGTGAAGCTTCTGGAGGGTTCAGAAGATGCAGCCTTACTGGAGGAAGTATGTCACTGGGAGTGGGCCTTGAGATTTGACAGCCTCACCCACTTCTTGTCTACTCTCTCTGCCTCATGTCTGCAGTTGAAGATGTGACCTCTCAGCTTCCTGGACCTGTCACCATGCCTGGCGCTTGCTGCCATGCCTCCCGGTCATGATAGACTCTTCTCTCTCTGGAACCACAAGCCAAAAGGAAACTCTTCCTTAAGTTGCCTTTGGTCACAGTGTTTGGTCACAGTGTTTTATCACAGCAATAGAAAAGTAACTAATACAGAAACTGCAAATAAAAAATGGAGCAAGGGCCACCATGATGACCCAGTGCATGAAGGTACTTGCCACCAAGCCTGACGACCTGAGTTCAATCCCCAGGGCCGACATGGAAGAGAGAACTGACTCCTTCACGTTGTCTTCTGACCTCCACATGAGCACACATACAGTGCTCACACACAAACACAAAAATAAATACACAAACAAGAAGATGGAATATAATGCTCTCTATAAAATATAAAAACATGGGTTAAAAGTGAAAAAGGACTAAATGTTAACAATCTCCACATTAATGTGATGGGACTGAAAGGCACAGACATCATTTCCAAACATTCTGATTCCTCCCTTCATCTCTACTGTTATAGGGAAGAAGCTTACACACCTGAGTGAGACACTAGACCAGGACCTGCGCACCCCCTCACATAGCAATGCAACTCCCTGAGCCACAGACCAAGCACTGAGCAGAAACAAACCCCATCAGAGCTGGAGCAGACACAGCACGACCATGGCACTCCTGGCCCACCGGGTCCCTGATGTCTGACACTCAAGATGGACAGAATGCAGCAGAAGGCGTGAAAGCAGCCGAGCTCTATTGGAGCTGCCATCTCAGACCTGTGAATTACCTCACTCTGGCAGGTTCTACGTGTTGTACTTTATTAGCACGGAGTGGTCATTACTGATTAGTTATTGATTGCTACTGTTAATGGCAACAGGCATATCCTGTTGTCCAGACAAACAACATATCCCAGACTTCTTTGTGGACAAAGAATGGGTAAGCTGAGTAGGCGAGCTCTGGCCAATGAGAAGAAAAAGCTGCTACCAAATAGTAGAGCCTCTTTGCCCCTCCCCCTCCCTCTTCCTTTAGAATAAGGGGATGACTGAAGCTCCAGTAACCTACCTCGGAATAGTCAGCATCCTTACCGGGAAGCCAAACGTCAAATACACTAGGGAAGAGAAATTCCTCATGACACTAGACAGCTGCCATGCCCAGCACCAACTGCCTGCCATAAGCTGATTTCATCAAGAAAATTAAAACCCCTAACATGTTTGAACTACTATTTTTAGACTCCTATCACTGGCTACCAATCGCAATTCACCATCTTTGAAGAATTAAGCTCTCTACTTCAACATCAGGAAATTTTGTTATCTCTAGTTCTGGCATCAAAATATTCTTTTTGTGTGTGTGTTTGTGTTGTTTATTTGCTTTTTGAGACAGGGTTTCTCTGTGTAGCTCTGGCTGTCCTGGAACTCACTCTGTAGACCAGGCTGGTCTCGAACTCACAGAGATCCACCTGCCTCTGCCCCCCGAGTGTTGGGATTAAAGGCATGTGTCACCACCGCCCAAAGTCCATATTCTTAAGGCTATGTCCTCATAACCTATTTCCTCCTTGGTCTTCCACTTCTTCTGTGTCCATTACCAAAGGCACAGGAAGTATGCCTTAGGAAGACACACTTAAATAAAACATCCCCAAACAATTACACAAGATCAAAGTTTTCTTATTGTCTTAATATTGAAGCATATGATTAGAATATCACATAAAAGCAAACTACATGAACATTATAATTCATAGCAATAGTAAGATTATCACCTGGTACTTATTCAAAAAGAATAATTAATAAGTATTATCAAAAATAACCTATATCTCTCTATGAGATAAAAAACTGAATGCACAGTCCTAGAATTAGTTCTACCTTTAAACCCCTCCATAAATGCAGTAGAGAAATGTGTGGTGGTATTGTGTTCCCCAAAATATTGTGCACTCTAATAAACTTATCTGGGGTCAGAGAACAGACAGCCACTAGATACAGAGGCTAGAAAATGGTGGCACACACACCTTTAATCCTAGCATTCCAGAGGCAGAGATCTACCTGGATCTCTGTGTGTTCAAGGATACAGCCAAGCATGGTGACTCACGCCTTTAATCCCAGAAAGTGAGCCTTTAATCCCAGGGAGTGATGGCAGAAAGCAGAAAGGTATATAAGGCGTGAAGACCAGAAACTAGAAGCTTTTGGCTGGTTAAGTTTTTAGGCTTTCGAGAAGCAGTAGTTCAGCTGAGAGCCATTTGGATGAGGACTGAGAGGCTTCCAGTCTGAGGAAACAGGATCAGCTGAGGAACTGGCAAGGTGAGGTAACTGTGGCTTGTTCTGCTTCTCTGATCTTCCAGCGTTCACCCCAATACCTGGCTCCGGGTTTGATTTTATTAATAAGAACTTTTAAGATTCGTGCTACAGAAATGGTTTGTTATTGGTATGTGTGTGCACATGAGCACAGGTACACAAGTGTCACACACACCAGTGGAGGTCAGAGGATAGCTTTCGGGCATCAGCTTTCTCCTTTCACTGTGGGTTCTGATGATCAAACTCAGGCCATCAAGCTTGCACAGAATGCACTTTTACCCACTGAGCCATCTGGACTACCCAAGAAACTATTTTTAAAATATAAACACTCAACAAAAAGAGAGCAGGAGAAGAGATCACAACATACCTGAAGCTCGGAGGCAGGTGGACCAGCACAGACTGAGCAAGCCCATGTAGCCCATCTCTGTGCCAGCTAGCGGCCACTGAACTGGGGAGAGCATGTCTGAACCACCATTAATATGCTAGCTAGTTTTTTGTCAACTTGACACAAGCTAGGGTATCTGAAAGGAGGAAAACTCAATTGAAAAATTGTCTCCATAAGATCCAGCTACATTTTCTTAATTAGTGACTGATGGAGGAGGGCCCAGACCATTGTGGTTCTGAGTTCTATAAGAAAACAGGCTGAGTAAGCCAGTAAGCAACAACCCTCCATGGCCTCTGCATCAGCTCCTGACTCCAGGTTCCTGCCATGTTTGAGTTCCCATCCTGACTTCCTTCAGTGATGAAGAGTGAGACATAAGCGTAAACAAAATAAACCCTTTCCTCCCCAACTTGCTTTTTGCATGGCATTTCATCACAGTAATAGAAACCCTAACCAAGACTATTAAGAATCCAGGAAATTCCAGAGCATGACATCGATGTATGAAACTGTCACAGAGAAATGCATTTCACATTTGCTAACCGAAAACATAATTTAAGAGAAGAAAAGAAGAAGCTGGGTATGGTGGTACGTGCCTATAATCCCAGAACTGGCAACAAGGAGACAGGTGGATCCCTAAAGCTTGAGCTTGACGGCCAAGCCTGGGCTACTTGGTAAGTTTCAGAACAGTAAGAGAACATATCACACACACACACACACACACACACACACACACACACAGTCACAGTCAATGCCTGGCCTCTCCACTCTCAAAATCACTCAGCCCAGTCACACAGCTCCACCTCTTCCTATCACACCATGGCCCCCCATCGCCCTTCTTCACCCCTCATTCACTGGCTCTCTCCTAACACGACTTTAGTCAGCTCTTCAAGGTCGCCATGCTCTCACTGCCGGTGGTCTGCAAATGGATGTTTCTAGGTTCACATAAAACATTACCTCCTACTTCTTCCCAGCAAGTGATTAGATTTTACCTGTGGTGGTATTGTGTTCCCCAAAATATTGTGTACCTTAATAAACTTATCTGGGGTCAGAGACAGAACAGCCACAATATGAAACAGAGGTTAGGCAGTGGTAGCATACGCCTTTAATCCTAGCATTCCATAGACAGAAATCCCTCTGGATCTCTGTGAGTTCAAGGCCACATTAGAAACAGCCAAGCATGGTGACACAGCCTTTAATCCTAGAAAGCACGCCTTCAATCCCAGGGAGTGGTGGTAGAAAGCAGAAAGGTATATAAGGCGTGAGGACCAGAAACTAGAGGCCTTTGGCCTGGGTAAGCATTTGGCCTGGAGAAGCATTTGGCCTGGTTAAGCATGTGGCTGGTTAAGCTTTCAGGCTTCTAGCAGCAGTTCAGCTGAGGCCCATCCTGGATGAGGACTCAGAGGCCTCCAGTCTGAGGAAACAAGACCAGCTGAGGATCCGGCGAGGTGAGGTAGCTGTGGCTTATTCTGTCTCTCTGACCTTCCAGTGTTCACCCCAATACCTGGCTCAGGTTTGATTTTATTAATAAGACTGTTTAAGATTCATGCTACATTTACCAGTTTATAGATATGCCAGCTACAGCAGGGATGGGTGTGTGTGTGTGTGTGTGTGTGTGTGTGTGTGTGTGTGAGAGAGAGAGAGAGAGAGAGAGAGAGAGAGAGAGAGAGAGACAGAGAGAGAGAGAGACAGAGACAGAGAGAGACAGAGACAGAGACAGAGACAGACAGAGACAGAGAGAGAAACAGAGAGAGGAGGAAGAAGAGGAAGGAGAAAAAGGAGGAGGAGAAGAAAACAGAGACAGAAAGAAAATCTGTGTGGCTTTCTGTTTTCTTTTCTTTTTTTAAATTTCCCCGTCAAAATGTCCTGTGACATGTATCTGCACTTACTCCACAGGTCTCAGATTAGAAGCCCTGTAAGTGGAGGCAGAGGAGATGTCCTGGCACACTCGGCTGAAGCAGGCAGAAGGAAGCAGCTGGGCATGGTGCCTGGCCTAAACCCCATCCACAGGTAGTTAGTGATAAGCTAGAACAGGAAAAGAGCCAACCCAAACGGGTGGAATCTGAGATGTGTTTTGGCCACAGACAAAGTAACTCATACGCTGTCAGTTACCTGGCTCTGTTAATTTAATATAACCATGTGTGTGTTCAGGAGAGGAAATATAGAGGCCTGTAAAACACAGTAGCCACACTTGACATTCTGAGTTTCAAGATACACCTGAAGGAGGGGTCAGAGCACCTTTTAAGATCTGCCTTGATTCATATAATTAAAATAATAATATCGTTGTAATTAATAATAATTGTATATATTATATTTTATAATATAATAATTACACATTATATATTATTATATAATTAATATATTCTATATATGTTACACATATATAGACTACTATAACTGTTAGCCTCATAGTTACCACTTTCTTTTTTTTAATAATCTGTTTATTTTTATTTTATTTGCATTGGTGTTTTTGCCTGCATGTATGTCTGTGTAAGAGTGTCAGATCTTAGAATTACAGACAGTTGTGAGCTGCCATGTGAGTGCTGGGAATTGAACCCAGGTCCTCTGGAAGAGCAGTCAGTGCTCTTAACTGCCAAGCCAGCTCTCCACCTCATCACTTTCTAATAAAATATTATATTACATATCATTATAATATAATAATAATCAATATACATTAAATACATAGACTCTATAACTACTAGACTTGTAGTTAGTTCTTTTAGTTTTCCAAGGCAGGGTTTCTCTGTGTAACAGCCCTGGATGTCCTGGAACTAGGTCTGTAGACCAGACTAGCCTCAAACTCACAGAGATCCGCCTGCCTCTGCCTCTCAAGTGCTGGGATTAAAGGCGTGCGTCAGTCACCACTGCCCGGCTGCCCCACCACTGTCTGGCTTAGTTATCACTTTCTAAACCAGACAATGCTAAAGAGCATGTGTAGTAAAACATTAGAAAGAATTATAACTGGATATTGAACCATTTGACAATGTACTTGCATAGAAAAATCCAAAGCTAACTCATGTAAGTTTTAATATGCAGCTTATGTTGTATAGAGTTGCTATTTATGAAGCAAGTATTTTATCCATGAGACTATTTTTAATGTAGAAAGGATATTCTATGGAAGGAAACGGTACGTTGACCAGAACAATTAGATCCCATAGATCCCAAGAGGTATTTCTTCCCATTTCTCTATGCTGTTTGGTTTGACACAATATTTAAGTACCATAATCAGGATCCAGAACTCAGCTAAGTTCCCTTTGACAATAAGATCTAAACACTGGAAAAAGAACATCTTGATGGATGTTTCTCTGCTATAATAGAAGAGTCACAGCATCCACTTAATTCTCAAGGACACTGGAGGACATAACAGCTTCCCACACAAGCCGTGCCTCCTTCTCTAGACCCTGCGCTGAAAGTCTGCTATAGTACTTACCTGCCTCCCAGTCTAAGAAACCCACAGACAGGTCAGGCACATGGGGCAAACCACGGGAAGGTTCCTAAGAATGGCTTCTAGATTGCAGGAAAAGCCTTCTCTCTACTGCTGAGCAGAAACACATGAAGACTCTGAGGAGGCAGCGCAGAAGGTTGGACAGCCATCCTGGGGCACCAGAGAGCCGAACTCTGGAGAGGTCACACTAAAAGACGGGGCCATCTCCAAGCTGCTGAACTGAGCACCCCAGGGCAGCCAGACTCTGGCCGTCCTGCTCTGCAGGGCGGTAAGCCTTTTAGGTTCTGGATACACACACACACACACACACACACACACACACACACAGAGAGAGAGAGAGAGAGAGAGAGAGAGAGAGAGAGAGAGAGAGAGAGAGAGAGAGAGAGCGCTTTCTGGTATTTGCCCCTAAAGCATCCTGGTTCATGCAAAAGTCTTTAGAAGGACTTCGTTTTAAAAAAGCTAAGTAAGTCTTTAGAAGGACTTTAGTGTTTAACAATCTAAGTAATTTGGAATTCACGGAGCATATTCTTCTTGGCTCCAACTACTCACCATTAAAAAATAATGGTCCTCAGGTTCAGCACGAAGATACTTAAAGACCACTTGCTCCATGAACCTTTCCATAAGATCCCAGTCTTCAATGATGCCATGTCGTATAGGCCACTGGAGCAGAGGAAGCAAGATGTGTCCAGAGAGTAAGAACTGGATATGAGCAACAGCTTCACAGCACAAGAGCAGAGGAGGCCCAACAGAATAAAGGCCTCCTGGTGGGAAGCTCACGGTGATTCACGCGTAAACAACACACTTTAACAAGAGACCAAGTTCTACGCTGTATTTTACTGCATCACCTCTAAGTACACAGAACTACCTGGATGGCAGCGGGCAGAGCTCCTCTACCATCCAACTCCCTCTGGCCCTTCTGTTTTTTCTGCAGAAAGACCTGCTTTGCTGGTGAACAAGTGGAGAAATGGGAACTATTACACAGTGCTGGTGGGACTGTAAACTGAGGCAACTGCTATCGACGTCAGTGTGAACGTTCCTAAAAACGGGGTTGGGGATTTAGCTCAGTGGTAGAGCACTTGCCTAGCAAGCGCAAGGCCCTGGGTTCGGTCCTCAGCTCTGGGAAAAAAAAAAAAACTAAACTAAAAACACAACTACTGTACAGCCCAGGGAGACCACGAGTGGGTATATACCTGAAGGATTCCAAGTCAATAAGTCAGAGGCATGTGCACATCTACAGTGACTGAAAGCAAAAGGGGAACAGGAGTGGGGAGGAAGTGATCTTAAGGGAGGAGGGAGAAAAGGAGAATAATGGAATACACATGTCGTGAGGGCAGAAAGGAGGCAAATCTGGAGGAAGAGAGGGAACCAGCAAGAGTGGGCAGGTAGATGAGAGACGTCAGGAGGTCATCAGAGGAAGTGGGGGTGAATGAGAATGAAGTAAAACGACATGTATGTGTGTATGAAAATGTCATAATGCAATCCATCACTTCGTACGCTAATCTTAAAAAGTAATTTAAATTATTTTTAGAAGATATACCTGCTTTAATATTAGTGCTTTCTTCTTAACTGCTCAGTCTGCAAGTTTCCAAATCTGACAGGTGTGTTAGTCAACCTGCAACTCCCCAGAAGGGCAGACCTTGCTGGCACTGCTGACAACTGTGTGACTCAGGCCTTTGTTAACACACTTGGTCCTCCACCCGGAAATCCACCTCTTCAGAAACAGCTCCCTCTGTTCAACTAACCACCTCCACCCAAGCATAAGAATGAAGCTGCATCCCACAACTCACAGGGACCATTTCCAGACAGCCTATCGTTCGCTCAGTCAGTCTACGCTCTGTTCTGGGCTCCGCGCTCACACACGCAGACCGCTGGTACAACTTTACCTTGGTGGCGTAGGTAGGTTTATCAATGGCTTCATCCCCTATGAAAAAGTCAAGGTCATCAACTCCTCTCAACACCCTCCTTTGGGCTTGATCAACTACCTTTGCAGATTCTCTGATGGCGATACCTGAAGGGAAAAAAATGTTTTTTTCTTTCACAAAGATGCCATCACTATCCACGTGTTATCTGAATTATCAGGAACAGTGAACATAATCTGTAGGTTTGGACAGTAAATGGTGACCGCTAAAGTTTTATCTGGGGTTGGGGTGCTCACAGGAGATGTGATGAACACATGAAATAACAGAGAAACAAGCAACTCTTTCCCAGTAGCATCTCAGTGTAATGCAAGGGAACTGTTTTTAATATTGGCACAGAAGCAATATTAGTAATCGGCCTCATCTGCAGGAAGCCCTTAAGAAAGCAGGTGATGTTATGGGCTGTATACCCACCACATGTTGATTGTAAAATACAGCTTGGAAGGGACAAAATTCTATACAACATAGACGAGGAAGGGAAACTGAAAAATAATGCTTATATGCTCTTAAGTCATTTTCATAAAATGACATCAAATAGTTTTTAAATATATAGTCTAATTACAGGGAGGGGGAGCTGTGACTTCCAATTAAAATGGAAAAAAAAAAAACTACAAGGCTGTGGACCAGCATCTGTTGCAAAAAAGAGAAATACAATATTCAAACAAGCATATCACAGAAGATCTTAACAGTACATATTTGCAGCTATACTTAGTAATAAATAGCCATCTAAACCTTGCTCCAGAATTTAACATTTAATAAAACTGTGAAATGCTTCACAAAGATTGAATTTGCATTGACACTCCTAACCCCTGGTCACAATCGGAGCTCCCTTCAACTCCCCCTCCTCATCAGGTCTCTGTGGAATGCCCTCCCCTCCCTGCAAACTTTCCCTGATGACCTAGTAACTGGAGGCATGTTCTCAATGGCCACTGGCCCTTCACACTTCCATGAATGCATTTTTCACAAAGAATGTTAACCAGTCCACACAAGACTACAGACACCTCCAAGTCAGAAAATGTACGTCTTCCGCAGCTGCTCTAAGGGCAGGCACGTGCAAATCGCCAAAGGAGAAGCCCTTAGGTTTACCAAGCACTCGGCAATTTCTTTTTGTACACGGTGTTACTGAGTCTTCAGAGGAGCCTGTCGGGAAGATACTACTATTTCAGCAATCAAGGCCATGCTGCTTCCGAGAGACAGAGCTAGGCTTTGCACCTCAGCAGCTGCCTCCAGTGAGCACCAGAGAAATGTGTGTCGTGTTAATATCCTACTCTACTGAAAGGCTGATTGTGAATTTGGAAAATGTTCCAACTATGTCAAATTATTCTAACATAAGCCTGATTCTGTAACTATGCCAACAGAGCTTCCAAAGGGGTCTAATGTATGTTTGGTGAAGCCACAGTCACCAGCGCAAATAAAAAGGAGTGCCTAGTGAAGTTCCTCAGTTGAAAATGAAGAAAATGAAAATCCTGTGTCTACCTCAGAAGCGGGGGAGGTACCTGATCATTCTGACATGACCTAACCATTCCAGCAGTGTGGCAGTTTCACAAGGGGAAGTCCCCGCTGAACATGGAGCTCAGCACTGTGCAGCTAGCTAGCTGCCCTGAAGGAAGTGCTCTTACCATGAGAGGAAGGGACATGTCCTGCCACCTCCTCTGCAGGCCTGCAGTATCGCTGAGTGTACACAGACACTCAACCGGGACACAGCACTACCCAGTGGTAACATTAACCACACTGGAATGTGCCCGAACACTTCAGAGGTATCAAGATGGAACCACTCTCGGGAGAAATCAGGAAACACTGTGACTTATCCAATAATTCAGCTTTTAAAAGTCACTCTAAGGAGTGTCAGAGTGAATAAAGGTACAAATTGAAGGATATTCTGTAGAACTAATCATAATAGCAAGGTGCAGGTCGGGGTCCTAACCCATCTGAAGTCAGAGCTGGTCAAAATGTATCAAAACCTTAGCGCTACTAAGTAGCCTTTCAGAACCCCGTGTAGCAGCTCCATTTCAGTAAATTACAGGCCACCCCATGTGCGCAGGGCCTGAGATTGTCAGCCAAAGCAGGACGCAGCTGACGCTAGGCAGCAGGACCCCAGTGGCTAACCCTGGGCACCAGGACCACAGTGGCTGTTGTTTCTAGCTAGCGAGCATATCAGCTTTTCAATTATGGGGGTGGGAGGGAAGATAACAGAACAAAATTCAAACGTTTGTGCAAACTAACGCATTCTAGCCTGTTACTCTCAAATTCACTGACCCTAACAGGTTGGACCTGGCTTTTGACATCGCTACACAAAGTCTTCATCTACAAAATTCACAGTTAAGAACAGCAATACTGAGTTAAGTGAGTTTGTAACTTTGTGTCCACAGCCCCATCATCCTAAGCTGCAGGCAGCCCCATGCAGCCCATAGGCTACAGGCTGGACACCCATTACTTCCACAGTTGGAAACTTAAAACAAGCCCAACTACAGACCTGTCTCAAACGATAAGATACTAGCTCTGCTGCAGAGTTATCTTCAAAATTATTCCAGAGCCGACAAGATGCCTCAGTGGTAAAGGCACTTGCCACCAAACCTGATGGCTTGAGTTCAAATTCCGGGACCAGTGTGATGGGAGGAAACTGACTCCGGCAGGTTGTCCTCTGATCTCTGTGCACACCATGCACACACAAGTGCATGTACACAAACACACACCCCAATAATAATAATAACTAATAATACTAAATAAGTAAATGTAAAACATTCCAAACAAGTAAATATATATGCATAATTATTACTAAAATATATTTTTCTGACACCCTCAAATTATTGCAAATATAGAATTAAAAGAGTATTTTAAGAGTGAATTGGCTGTCTTTTTTTTTCCCCTCAGAAGAGATTATAAAGTAATGGTGAAAAGAAAAGGCTACAAGAAGAACCTGGAGAGATGGCTCCGTGGTTAAGAGCGCTTGTTGCTCCTGCAAACGACCTGGGTTTTATTCCCAGCATCCATATAGTGGCTCGCGACCACCTGTAACTACAGTTCCAGAAGAATCTGACGCCCTCTTCTGACCTCTGTGGGCAAGGAACGAATGTGGTGCACAGACATGTGCAAGCAAGATACCCACACACATACAGTAGTTTTTCTAAAAGAGAAAGGATACAGAGTCATTTTGTTCTCTGGCAAGATCAAGCTTAATTATGTATAAATTTCAGATTAAACATCAAGCCACAATAACAGAATGTGGGGTGGTAAAGGAAAAAAGACCCTACAACTCATGACATCCACTCAAGTTTGCCAAGAATCTGAGGGCAAAACATGAACCAAAAGAAAAAGAAGAGCCATATCCCACCCCCAACACACACACACACACACAAACACTTTAACAGGAAATAAAGGAGGACAACAAAAATTTAAATGACAATAAAGTAAATCTCATCCCTCCCAGAAAACTAACTCTAAATAGTGTGAACCTGGGTCATAACAGAGCTAAGTTTTGGTTGGGGATAGAGAGGTGGGAGGGGAGAAGGAAGTCGGGAGAGGCAGATGGTATTTCTTTTAACAATTAGATGGCAAGCAACAGAATCCAAGCAAAGCAATAAAGATACACAGAGCTTGGGCTAGAGGAGAGGCTCAGTGGTAGAGCCCTTGTCTAACTAATGATCTAGGTCATCCAGCTAATCCAGCGCCCACAGCAAGCTACAGAGCCCTGATGTCTTTCCCACCCAGCAGTAACACAGAGACTCTTTCAAACCAGGTGCCCAAAAAAGGTGAAGTGGAAGACTTGCTCTTTTACCCCAAAACAGCAGAAACAAAGAGTCATTCTCCCTATATATGCTATAAGATCAAGAATCTCATAGCACAATAAACCAAATTCCTGGATTTAGTTTTTGAAAATGAAATTCTCACCCTAGCAAGAATCAGAAATATCAACTTAAGTAAGACAACTTCTAGATAAGATGGAGATGGCACAGATATTAAATTATTAAACAAGGCCCTAGAACAAGAATGATAACATTCTTCAGGTGCAGCCTCAAACACAGAATGTGCACACATGTCATACCAAAGTCAGTTCCCTGGAATAGAATAGGATTTTATTGTTTGGTTGGTTGGGCTTTGGCTTTTGAGACAAGCTCTTCTTGCTATGTGGTTCAGGCTGGTCCCAAGCTCTCCATCCTTCTGTCTCAGCCTCCTGAATGCTAGGATTACAGGCCTGGAGCCGCCTGTCCAGCTCCCAGATTGTTTCTTTTTTCTAGTTATCGTTATTTCTCTTTTTAGTTTTTAAGACATTTAAGAGAGCCAGTCTGATGTCTGGCTTTGAACTCACTACATAACTAAAAATAATCTTCAACTCAACAATTTCCTATTTATAGAGAACACTTTTCATCCTACTGAGCCAGTCCATTTGTCTAATGACTATATACACTGTCTAAACTGCAAAATATCTGTAAATGTGTATATACTATAAATACACACCACACTTGCATTTCTCCGGGCCAAACTGCGTTATCCTTCTCTCTCTCCTTCTTCTCTCTCTTTCCCCTTCCCTTCTCTCTTGCCTTATGCATCACCAGGCACAGCTCTAAGAACATTGTTAAAATTTGAAATAGCATGGCCATAAAAACCTATATAGAACCGCTAATGAGACACTGAAACCATGCTCTCTTTAAAGTCAGTAAGGCAAAAGTGCCGGCTACCCAGTTCTAGTCACTATTTTAATAGAGGTTCTAGCCAACATACAGCCTCCAAAGACCAGCCTTAAAGAGGAAAGGTGCTTGCCACCAAGTCTGATGACCTGAGTTTGATCCCTGGAACCCACATGGGAGAAAAGAATTGACTCTTGAAAGTTGTCCTCCACGTGTATACTGTGACATGTGCACCCACATACAATAAGTAAATAAATGTGCAAAAAAACTAATAAAAACAGGCCGGGCAGTGGTGGCACACGCCTTTAATCCCAGCACTTGGGAGGCAGAGCCAGGCGGATCTCTGTGAGTTCGAGGCCAGCCTGGGCTACCAAGTGAGTTCCAGGAAAGGCGCAAAGCTACACAGAGAAACCCTGTCTCGAAAAACCAAAAAAAAAAAAAAAACTAATAAAAACAGCCACAATAAGGAAACACAGTAAGACTAGAATCAGAAGCCAAGCATAACCGTTACTTGCAGGCAATACAACGGCCTGCAGATGGGGCTCAATCAGTAAAGTGCTTCCTGTGCAAGCGGAAGAACCCGAGTTTGGATCCCCAGCATCCAAGTAAAGGCCAAGCACAGAGACTTTTGTATCCAGAATCTCGGTGCTGGGAAGACAGAAACAGGAGTCCATTGGCTGGCCAGTCAGCCTAGCAGAGCTCCTGAGCTCTAGGTTAACAGAGAGATCCTGTCTCAAAAATTACATGGCGAGCAATGAACAAAGACAGTCAGTATCGACCTCTGGCCTCCACACACGGCATGCACGTGTGCACACACCCACGTGAACATGTACATATACCACAAACACAGAGAGAGGTGGCGGGGAGAAAGGGTCTATCAGAAGACTATGAAACAAATGTTGCTGGATGCAAGAACAAATGACAAATCTCAAGAACATTATTGTTTATGATTTATTTTATTATATATGTCTGCATTTATATGTGGGAATGTGCATGTGTATGGCAGATGATCACATGGTCCAGAAGAGGGCATAGGATTCCCTAAGAGCTGGAGGTACAGGTGGTTGTGAGCTGCCTAACATGAGTGCTGGGTACTGAACCCAGATCCTCTGAAAGAGCAGCACACACTCTCAGCTGCTCCAACACAAGAGTGTTCTTATGTGCTAGCAATAACTAATTAGAAAACTTAATTATAAAAATAAATGCACACACAATAAAACATAAACATCTCTAAAAATAAATCTAGCAAAAAAGCATGTAGCAGAATTTAAGTAACATTATAAAACATTACTGAAAACCCCACAAGATATGAATGAACAATGAAACACCTCTACTGCATTCATGGACAGGAACTGAATATTCAATTCGTATCCATGAATATCAAATTAAATGCAAAAATTTTTAATTAGCCTACAAAAGAGTATCTCTAATCCTAACCTCATTATGGTCTGTTATAATTAACTTAAGCTGATTCTAAAATTTATAGAATAAAGGAAAAACCAAATCATTCAAAAAATGAAAAAAATCAAACCCACTAAAGAAAAACATATGATGTAAATGGGACTCAAACCGCATACTTGGAGCAGAGACAGAAAAATGCAACAACAAAGCCAAATAAAGACCAAAATGTTTCGAAGCATAGGGCAGGCATGAGGACACACATCTGTAATCCTAGCACTCTGGGGGCTGAGGCAGGAAGATTGAAAGTTCTGAGCTATATGGTGAAATTCTGTCAAGAAAAATCTTCCCAAGCATAAACACTACTTCAATGTGACAAAAAAAAAGAATATCAAATTGGAATATACTTTTCAATCACTGGTGTTGGGGCAACTGGCTTGTACTTGAAAATAAGATCAGCTAGCTATCTTTCATACATATTCAAAACTTTAAAAATGTAAAATTCCTTTTGAGTTCTTTGGAATGGGAATGCACTTTTTAAAATAGAAACATTACAAGCTGAAAAACATTGAAATTTTTGACTCTTATCAAAATTTAAAATTTCTAGATGACAAAAAAAAAAATTTAAAAATGTCACAGTATGCTGGGAATGTAGCTCAGTGTTTAGAACAAACACACAAGGTTTTGTCCCAGTGCCACAAAAATAAACAAATAATCACAAAATAGGAGGCAGTATCTGTAACAAGTCAATGCGTGATACCTAGTATCCCTAGGACACCAAAAATTATCAAAAAAAAAAAAAAACGCAGTTATAAAAATGGACAAAAACATGGAGAGGCACTGAATGATGCTCAGCTTTACTGCTAATCAGCACAGTTTTACATTCACTGAACTTGAGGATAACGGTGAAAAGTAGAACCTCACTCATGTTGCCAGTGGGCCAAGGTCAACACAGAACTCACGAGATGCCAACGGCACAGCTGCCAGGAAACCAGAGCATCTCCAATCCCTTCTTGGGGAAACAGTGTATGTGCATAAGGAGGTGTTCACTACACTGTTTTGTAAAGTAACAAAACTGGAAAATACTCATGTTTTAAAATTTTTAGCTGGACATATGGCCCATGTCTGTAATCCCAGCACAGGGAGGCCAAGACAAGAGGGTTGTGAGTTTAAGATCTGGTCTACAAAAGGAGACTAAGTCGTACATTCACATTAGACTCTAGCTGTAGACCTGCATACATTAGCAGCAAGAGATACTAAAAACAACACTGAAGAGGTTGTGGTTTTTTTTTTTTTAAATAATGCTGAAACTTTGCAGGAAATCATTTTAAGCATTCACAGAGCAGTGAGCACATATGATGTAAAGCTGAAACACAAGACTAGAAGCCTAGACAGAAAATATCCACCAGAGGAAGGGGAGCAAGGAAAGAGAAGGAAAGGGCTAGGAAGAAAGAGAGGGGCTGAGACTCGGCCTGAAAGATGTCAATTACAGACATCTGTCATCTGAGAAACTCACTTTGGGTGACCTCATAGCAGGTGTATTTACTCCAAGTAAAACATCTCCCAAGGCCTCTGTCACATGCAGGCCATTACTGGCCAGCACTTCCTTATATAGCACATGACTGTATGTGTTTACTCGCACATGAAAATCGAATGTTAGTGTGCTTACTGTGGGTAGTGGGTTCAGGGGTCTTTATATTCTCTTTTGATTTTATTACCCAAACCAAATTTTTAAAAAGCTATATTTAATTAAAGAAAAAAAAAAAAAAACAGGCCAGGAGTGGTGGCACACATTTAATCTCAGCACTCAGGGAGGCAGCGACAAGTAGATCTGTGTGAGGCCAGCCAGGTCTACATAGAGAGTTCTATGCCAGCCAGGGCTACATAGTAAGACCTGTCTCAAAAAAGAACAACAAAAACCCAGCACCTCAGGACCCCCTCTGCAGTCAAGCTCTCATCCAGAGCTTTCAGCCTCTCCCCTAGTCACCTTCTGGCAACTTTCCCAGCATGCAATGGAACTCCCTTTCTCCCCCCAGTCCCTGTGCCTCTGTCCGCTTTCTATTGCTGTGGTGACCACGCTCTCCTCAGACTGAACCTTTCAGGGGCCCCCAGTAGTCTCCACCAACCTCAAAACAAACACACACTCGAAAGAATAAACCTCCTCCCAACAACGAGGCCTCAACAAACCAGACACAAGCGGAGCCTGGACAGATGGTCTGCCAGTCTAGCCCCAGTGCCCAGGCCCTGAGGGAAGCCCGCGGGACCCAGTGAACATGGAAGATGCAGTTCTCCTGAAAGACAATGCAGGCTTTCTCACACGGCTCTTCTCCAAACTTCAATCCCATCTCCTGCCAGGCTGCATGGAGCTTCTACCAGCTTCCACTTCTCCACACGCAGATCTGACCTTGAGCCCCTGAGGATCACAGTCTTGCTCCAGTCCTCAACACACACCCTCCCTCCCTCTCTCTGCCCCTCTTCCTGTCCATCTTCCCTTCCCCCCTCCTTCTTTCTCTCCTGCACTATGGGACACAGGTCTGTTGCATGTCAGGCAAGCTCTGGGGCTTAGCTCCACACCCAGCTCTCCTGAAGCCCGTTCAGCATGCACATCCTTGAACTCAACCTGTAAATGAGACCTCCACATACAGAAAAACAGTTCTACCCTCAGCACTGAGATGAACAGTGGGTCAGGCCTCCTGGGTAACTGAAGCCCTGTACCTATGTTTGTAAACACCCTCACATCTGCCCTAACATCTTCAACTGTGCTTCCTGTCATTCTCCCTGAGAAGTTCAGCCAACAGTATCACCATTCTTGGGGCTGGAGAGAAGGCTCAGTGGTTAAAAGCACATCCTACTGCTGCAGAGGACTTGAATTTGTCTCCTAGCACCCATCTCAGGTGGCTCAGGCTGCCTAAAACTCCAGCTCCAAGGGACTTGATGTCCTCTTCTGGACTCTGCAGGCATCTGCACTCACTAACATACACACACACACACACACACACCAACATAAATTACAAACTAAAATCAGGATAGAGATGACTCAGCAGTTAAGAGCATGCCCCCTCTTCCAGAGAACCTGAGTTCAATTCCCAGCACCCACATTGTGGCTTAAAAAATCATCTGTAACTCCAGTCCCAGAGGATCCAGTGCCCTCTTCTGGCCTCTGCAGGCACTGCACACACATGATGCACAGATATAAAGGCTGGCACAACACCCATCCACGTAAGAATAAGTAAGTAAAATTTCAAACAGATGCGACAGATCTTTTTTAATACTGCCACCCTTCGGCACTCATTGTCTTCTAGCTTCTGCTAAGGTTCTGACAGCCCCAGCCTGAGAGCTCCCCTGTCTCTGGACAGTGAATCCTGCTAACAACAGCCTCCGATCCCCTCTATGAACGATGACAGGTTAAGTGGTGCCGCCAACTGGTGCTGAGTTTTAGATGGCAGCAGAGCAAAGCAAAGGGGACATGGTCAGTTCTCTTTAGCTGACGCACTTAACAAGGTTAAAAAAAATCTAATCTCTGCTTTCAAAAACCAGGAAGTCCAATTTGTCAACTCAGCATGGAAGGATCATTCGTCCTAGTAAAACGCACAGCGACAGACCGCCGCACGGCTGTCGGATGCCATGGGCCTAACTATGCCTCCACAAAACGAAGCCCCAACTTCCAGCACAGCTGAGTTTGGAGACAGGACTTCTATGAATATCAGTGAATTTTAAAGGTCAGGAGGCAATTAGAGTGGTGGCCTTACAAACAGGGACACCAGTTCTCTCACACACGCATTCTCACCGAGAGAAGAGGCAATGTGAAGGCACGCTGGGACAGAAGACAGCCCCTCTGTAAGCCCAGAAAAAGACGCTCCACTGGACACCAAGCGTGGCAGCACCTTGAACTTGGACTCTGGGCTTCCAGAACTGTGTCACGGTTCTGTTGAGTAAGTACCCTTGTCTGCTGTTTACTGGGCAGCCTTTCCTGACAAACACTCCACTTTATGAATTTTAAATGAGGACACAGCAGACCAGTAACGCCCATCACCAGGAATAGCCCATGTGAGGCGTCTACACGCCCCAAGAAGGCCAGAGCTATGTTCACTATCCCGCAAGTACAGAACTGGAGCTTGTGGCTGAAACCCCCTCAAGGAATCTGGAGTGCATTGTCTAGTGATCTGAGGCTCACACTAACCACAAAACGGCTTTGACCTTGGCCTGAATACATTCTAACCAAGCTCTCCTCCATTAATGTCCAAGCTGGGTCCTAGGACCTCAGCAGGGGCAAATGAGAAGTCAAGTTTCCCCTTGGAGCTGGGTTCATTCACCTTTCCCTTGGACAAAACTGTCTCTGGGATTCAAACCAGAGAATTCTACCTCTAAAGGCAGACCAGCCCTCAGAGAGACTTATGGGCAATAAGGAACAGGCAGCGGGAGCCCAATGGTTGACACTTAAGTACATCACCCTTTGCTGATGAAAAGTTAAACAAAACAGAACACTTCTGAACAGTAAGAACAATCACTAAACCTCTCATTTCCACTAAAAAAAATTCTTTCCGCGGTGCCTGGTGCCATGCACCAGACACTCAGCTAAGCCAGTGAAACCGTGCATCCTTACAATTACAGAACAGTCTGGAAGAATCAGAGCAACTAGTCCAGGCAGTAGGGACACTTACGACACACTGAAAGTCCCCTGGCAGCTTCCCAAGGTAAAACTAGAAAGTAGAAAGCCAATGACAAAGAAAGGAATCCAGGACAAGAGCGCTGCTAAGGAGGTTCCGGTCAGGGCCACCTCCTGGAGCAATTTTCAAAATAGGCAGCCCTTCCCAGGAATTGGAGTGATGGTCTAAAAGAAGACGCTAAAAACATTCAAACACCTTGATGCACAGAACTGGAATGCTTTAAGATGCTAAGAAACACAAGCCTTTAGAACCCAAGGAAGAGCTTTACTTACATGACGGAATAATGAACTGTGGCTCAGTGTTGCCTGCGTAGCCAAGCTTGGTATACCTAAAAGCACAAAGTCATCAACACAGGTTTAGATGGCAATGCTCCCAACCACATCCCACTCATGTCTTTCATTATAAGCACACCAAGCCCTGAAACACCAAGCCTAGAATACTCCCTTGAAATAAAAAAAAATAAAAATAAAAAAAAATAGAGAGAAAAACAAACTGTGCTGCTCACTGGGGATCATTTCAAAGTAGGGTCGAAGCTGACAGTATCAGCTTGTTTGTGTCAGAACAGAAACGGGACTAATACTCTTGTCTGTCTCTCTGGCCCTCCTGACTCTCACTGTGCTCTCATACTCTTCTCACCTTCACAAGAACACAAAGAAAACACGATTATCCCAGTTTCGCAGATAGGAAAACCGGAACTCTGAAAAGCTAAGCTGCCCAGACTACAGGGCTAGCGAAAGGCAGAAAAGGAACTCAAGTCTAACTATGCAGTGAACTCCAGTGCAGGCTCTGTAGAAAGTACTTACTTCCTAACTCCCTCAAGTTTTGGAGCGTTGGAGATTGATTATATAATTTTCTTGAAATGCCGTGGCATATGTCTAGACGCAGCTCCTGCCATCTCCTGGGGATCATCAACGGGAGCATCTCTCTACCATCACGCTTCAAAAGAAGCCCACTTTCTGTCAAGATACTCTGGTAGATTCCAAAAGTCTTTACGAACACAAATGCCAAAATACTACTTTCTGTTCCAAAAGCATTCGATAATCTCCTAAATATAAAAGGGGGGAGGGTGACACATCACTCAGACCATCTGCTGGAAGGGTACACGGAAATGCAGTCTTGGGAGCTGAGGACCAGCGCCCCCCTCCCTCTGTAGGGCTGATCACAGCAGTCAGCACAGCCAGCCTTTGCTTACAGGGCTAAAACACTTCCCAGGACTAGACAGGAACAGTGGATTTGTTCTCATTTACAAATTATTTCAAGATGTTTGATATTAAATGCTTCCATTTGATATTTCTCAATTCTTATAATTTAATTATTTTTTTAAATATACTCTACCATATGCTGGCTTTGGTATTTTTTGAAAGCACAGTGAGTGACACCAGCAAGCTGACTGCCCTCACATCACACCTACTGCCCACCTTCTACGGGACCTGAGTTCTTCATACCACCGCAGAGGGCAAGGCCAGACTCTGAGACTCCTAGGCCCTATAAGACAAGACCCAGCTGAAGCTTCTACCATTCTACACACTTCAGAGCTGGGAACAGAAATTAATAACCAAGTGGATCCACAATCTCCCATGTCAGGGATCACGGACCCACAGGAGAGGAAGTTTCTAGGCCAACCGAGAGCCTGAAGGCTTTGGAGAATGAAACCAACACAGACTGAACTTGAGAATCCAAGACCAGCACAGCAGGGTGTCGCAGCCTATAATCCCAGCACTAGGGAGGCTGAGGCAGGAAAACAGCCAGCTCAAGGCCAGCTACATAGTGACAGACTCAAAGACAAAGACAGCCAGCTCATCCCTAACATGACCATCATTCTGGAGATGCTCCAAAGACCTGAGTTACTGGCCCAAGGCTAAAAAGCTTCCAGAACCGATAAGCAGGCTGGAAATCACTAAATCATGAAGCCGAATTACATATTTTTAACAAGCCATGTCATTCATTAGCCACCTACTCCCCAAAACTCTACCCTTGCACTAAAGTCATTTAAATAAACCCATTCTTTCCCACTGTTAGCTTGTGAGTTCCTGGCATTTACGGCCCTACCTCTACTCCCTGGAACAGCATCTGGGCGCGCAGCAGAATTTCCTAAGTGCCTGCTGATTATACTCTTGCCAGATGCTGAGCTACTGGGAGCAAGACTGATGTTTAACAAGGAGATGATTAAGGTCATGGGAACAAAAAGTAATGAAACCAGAAAAAAAAATATCAGACTCTGATACAAACTACTGTTCAGATGAGAAAAGATCTACCACATGTAATGTGTTCAAACTATGGCAATACGCAGGCATTTATTAATATTAGATGCTAAGTATCATTCGTGTTTGCTATTTTTTTAATCAAGTGTTTTTGTTGTTGTTGTGATTTAAGACTATGCTCTTTCATAATGGCATAGGCCTTTAATCTCAGCACTTGGGAGGCAGAGGCAGGTGTATCTCTGTGAGTTCTACGCCAGCCTGGTCTACAGAGCAAGTTCTAGGACAACCAGAGCTACACAGTGAGACCCCATCTCAAAAACAAACAAACAACAACAACAAAATAAGACCATATCCTTTGGCACTGGATGTCCTGGATTCAAATCCTACCTTGCTATTTGCCAAATCTGAGGAAACTACTTCACTTCTTTGTATGTTGATTTCCCTACCCCTTCAGTATTGTTGGGGCAATAATACAATGGAGATAACATATATAAAAATGGTACAAGGTTGTGCTTTTAAGTTTCACTTATTATTTTACTATCACTTTTTCCTAGATGTTTGAAATACATCTTTAGTTAAAAATTTGAACGGTAGTCAGGTATGGTAGCACACACTTATAATCCTAGCACTTGGAAGGCAGAGGCAGAAAGATTGAGAGCTCAAGGTCATCCTCAGCTTCTGCATCACAGCAAGTATAGGACCAGCCTGGGCTATGTGAGACCCTCAGCACAAAACAAACAAACAAACAAACAAACAAAAAAACCTATGTTTTATAAAAAAGAAAAAGTACTAATTTTTTTATGTTTTTTAATGTACTTTGTCTTCTTCACTTGAGATGCTTCAGCAAAAATATTTTTTTAATGTTTCATTTTTTTAAATGTACTTTGCCCTAAAGCACAATGATCACTCTTTGTACCAGAGTCGGCCTGACTTGAGGACCAGTGAGGATGAAACGGCCCTTAATGGTGACTCTAGTCGACACCAGACGGCCTTCATCAGCTCCATCCCATCTTCAGGCCACAGCGCTCTTCCCTGCACCCTAACCAATGCCCACCGCAACAAGACGTCAGACGAGAGAAATACACAGGAGCTCTTAGGACCTCCGGCCCCAAACTCCAACCAAAGCTGTCAGTGCCACTCAGAACACCTGGAGTAACAACCTGAGCCCACACACCCATTAGCACCTGTCCCCCACAGTGCTGTGAGGGCACCTGAAGCACCTTAAACACTATGCAGTGATTTTCACACCTGAGGCGAACCACCATAAAGATATATTACATTTTTACACACTGAATTGTGAGACTCTTTCCTACCCTCCATGGAGTACTAGAGCCATGAGGGGGAATGGAGGCACTCGCTGGCAAAGACACAGACTATAATCACATCATGGTAATTAAATGTCTTTCAGATTTCCTGTACTGTTCCCTATAAAGTATCGAATATCTTTGACTTTTGTGACTTCAAATAATCACGATGTACGGAATATCTAACACAAATTTTCAAATTCAAAATTTTAGTAAATTCTCTATCAATATAGGCTCCCACCAGACTTCTCTGAGAATCTATGAATTATAACTGTAAAAGTAACCTATAAGGTGCCTATCTTCAAATACTTTCCAGAACCTGCCCCCTCCAAACAATCAACAAGAAAAAACCCAATCCTTAAATCTGGAAAGTGTTCAAGTTCCCATTTACAAACCAAGCTTCCCATGGGTACTGGGACTAGAACCCATGTAGCTCACACTGTTGAGTCACCTAGAACACTGAGGGGGAGAAGGAAGACAACCCAAAGATCTTCAGAATGGTCCTTAAAATGTCTATTAAAACCGTGACTTCAGATTGAATCTCACAAGCAAGTTTAAGATCATCTGAGCAGGCACCTGGAAAGCATCAGCCACCCATGACAAAAACCTACCATACACGTTCCCAGGCCCAGAGCAAGACCTGCAGAAAGAACTGGGCACCTGCACTTTAACATCTTATTTCCTTTGCTCCCATGGGTTCTAACTGTCAGCCAGCCTGGAACTGATTCCCAGACCTAACCTACCTCACATACAATCACCTTTCCATTATGCAATGCAAGCTCCCGACCTCACGGTCACATTCTAATGAAGTAACTCACTACTCACCACAATCATGAAACAAAATACATCTATACGTTCAGGTTTAATAATGAGCAGATGACGGGTCCAGATGAAAGGACCCAGGTACAACAATAAGAGCACGCTGCTTAGGCATTCCAGGAAGAAAATGCATTTCTATTTAAAATATTGCACAATTTACAAGCAGAAAAACAAACCAGAGCCAACTAGCAATGAAAAGAACATATGCTCATGACAGAAACATTGAATCCTTGCAAGGTGACAAGGGCTAGGGATCTCTCAAACCATGACCATGAACTCTAGACACTTCTCTATCGAAATCAAGAATCAGCCAAGGAAACTATAGCTGCTTCTCTGGTTTAACCTTGTCTGGGGAAAATTAGATAGTATAAATCACATGAAAAATCAAAAAAAAAATCTAACAAATAAATGTTGGGGAAGAGGAAACAAAAATACTTTTTAATATTTATTGTTATGTTTATGTATTTATTAAATGTGTACAACAGTTTTGCCTGCATGAATGTCTGTACACCACATGCATGCAATGCCTGCAGACGTCAGAAGAGGGCATCGAATCCCTGGAACTGGAGTAACATATGGTTGTGATCAGCCACATGAGTGCTGGAAACCAAACCTAAGTCTTCTAGGAGAGCGCACTGAAGCTCTGAGGTATCCCTCCAAGCCCTACAAAGATAATTTGGGAGTGATTATTATATAATATATCCTATAATTATATTTCAGAATGTTATCATATTATGTATTATAATTATAGAATGCCTGAGGAAAGTTAAGTAACAAAAAGCAAGAAGGAATTTGGTAAGATGAAAGCTACTAAACAGACAAAAACTAACAGGAGCACTTGCTGAATGAAAAGATCTCATTCAGAATTCTTGAACCACAGAGCACCAGCCTTAATCCTGAACTACATGTGTGAAGACCTCTCCATACACACAAGCAGACACACTGAGGCATCCTGACACATGAAGATTCGGTATTTTTAAAGAAATATCAAATGTTACTAAATCCATCTGTAAAAAAAATGGATTACAAACCATTCAAATGTGGCTAATATTGAAGTCGAGGGTAGGTTCCGCACTGGTGGCAATGGGGAGTTGAAGAACAATTGTAAAGGGCAGCTTCAGCTTATCTATCAAAAATGTTCAATGTATAGAGCCTATGATACAACCAGTCTAGGAATTCACCACCAGAAGAGCATTTTGCATGTATGTAAAGACATGCACAAAAAAAAGTGCACTGCAGTATGCAGTACTGTAACAGTAAGAAGAAAAAAAAACTGGCAAAACAGAGGGTGTGCTGAATAAATTACATCCATTCAATAAAATGATAAACCACAGTCCAAAAGAGTATTTGTCGTTACTGTCATAAACAGATACATAACACAATTGACAGAACTGAGAACAGTACATGGTTGTGACGTGAGACAGTGTCATGGCCCCACAAAAGTGAGATCAAGTCCCAAAACCAGTCATGTGATTTCGGGTAAATAGTTTAATCCCTCTATATCCATTCCCTTCGTCTGAATTTCTATCCTGACCTCCCAATGTTTAGATTTACCATTTTGGGAACTATTTCCTAAGTCAAAGGGCACACAGGATGTCATCATCAATGCTGTTTTGCTACTGAACAGTATTTCATACATACTTTCTTCCATGACTTAGCTGCAGTCTCCAATAGAATTTAGTGTCTATCAACCAATTTTTTGGAAACTCTTTCCACACTGATATTAACATCTGCTTATATAAATTGATGATTTCCTCACTGTTGCTTATCTTGAGTTATACAGTTAGGAGTCACTCAGCAGGGATACATACTAAGAATGCACTATTAGGTGACTTTGTCACGATTGCGTGAATATCATGGACCATACTTACATACTCATCACTAAGGTAGCTATCACCTCACACACTGATACAAGCCTTGGAACCACCACCATGCATGCAGTGCACTGGAAATGTACATTTCCCATACTGTAATTAAACAGGCTAGGCAATCATGTCCACCACATCTTTTCCTTAGGGCCGCCCGCATTATGTTTCTACTTTGAAAGTGCCCCCCCACACACACACACACACATGCTGAATTCTGTATTTTCCCTCTGGTGTCACATGTGTTTTGAATCCCATGGGAAGAACTATGCTAACCAGGTTTTCCCAAACAAGTTGTAAGCATGTAAGACCATCAACTTTCACTGGAAAAATGGGCCAAGCCTATAATCAGCACTTAGGTGGCCAAGACAGGAAGACTGACTTGGGTTTGAGGCCAGCCTGGGCTACATAAGTTCCAGACCAGACTTGTAGTGAGACCCTGACTCAAAAAAAAAAAAGAAGAAAGAAAGAAAGAAAGAAAGAAAGAAAGAAAGAAAGAAAGAAAGAAAGAAAGAAAGAAAGAAAGAAAGAAAAAAGGAAGGAAAGGAAAAAAGGAGGAAGGAAGGGAGAGAGGGAGGGAGGGAGGGAGGGAGGGAGGGAGGAAGGAAGGAAGGAAGGAAGGAAGGAAGGAAGGAAGGAAGGAAGGAAGGAAGGAAGGAAGGAAAAGTACTTAATTTTTGTATTAAAAGCCCTTGGTTCTGTGTTTTAATACTTCTTTCAAAAGCCATCCAGGACGGCAGAGAAGGCACCATTCTCAGAATCCCGTAAACCAGCTTATCTATACTCACTTAATATGACCTTCCACACTCCCTGACCTGAGACCACCCACATGGAAATCCGGAAAGACAGAAGGAGAAGCTAAGGATGGCACACTTCAACAGTGGTGTAAAGCAATGCCAATGTTACCCTTTGCTTTCTGAAAGAATGTGGCCCCCAGGTTCAAAATCAAAATCAAAGGTATTCACTGAGGGGCTGAGGGTGGTGGCACATGCCTTTAGTCCCAGCACTCGGATGGCAGAGGCAGATAGATTTTGGGAGTTCTAGGCCAGACTGGTGCACACAGTGAGTTCCCAGCCAGCAAGGTCTACATAATGAGACCATGGAGAGAGAGAGAGAGAGAGAGAGAGAGAGAGAGAGAGAGAGAGAGAGAGAGAGAGAGAGAGAGAGAGAGAGAGAGATCCACTGAGGCCTCACTCCCTCTCGCACACCCAACCCTGCTTTTCTATTCTAGTCCCTTCCATATCCCTTTCCTAACTGCACTGTGTCCTTATCTGCCCCATACATTTTCAACAGTCCCAGAACAGACTCTCCCTCTTCCTCTGAAATGCCACTATCTTTCAGCAGCACATGGAGACTTAATTCTGCTAAGTCAGGAGAATTAGCTGACTGAACATACTTCTATATAATCAAAATTCCTCCTACAGCCATGTGTTTTGAGCAGAAGGTGACAATGTAAGCTCATTATTTTATGTTCCAAAGTGGAAAAGTTACATCTCAAACCGTTTTCCATCTTTATATGGTGCTCTGAAACTGTACCCTGGAAAAGGTTATTTTGAGTGAGACCCTTGTAAAGTCCTGTCTCAGTCCCTAGATTTCAACCAGAACTGCCCCAATCCCCACTACGATTTCACACTGAATTGTTAGCTGATCTTAATGGTACAGTTTTTAAACGACACCAAATCTCACACTGCACACTGGAAACACAACAAATTTTTTAAATGTTCCTCAGGTTACTTTATAGAAAACTACAGTGTCTGTTTACGGAACAAAGAGTTACTATATGTTCAAAGTTATTAATTTTACCTCAATTTATTTGTTTTGCTTTGTTTTGTTTTCAAGATAGGGTCTCATTATGTAGTCCTGGCTGTCCTGGAACTCACTATCTAGACAAAGCTGGCCTTAAACTCATAAAGATTTGTGTGCCTCTACCTCTCAAATGCTAAGCTTAAAGATAGGCCCCACCACACCTGGCTTAATCTTTTAATCTACTTAATCTGCCTTTACATTTTAAATTACCTAGTATATTTGTATCTTGTATATTTCTCCTCCCAGATGCTTATTTTCCCCCTTTATAGTATTTTGGTAAATGCAACATAATGAAGGACTTCTCACTTGTAGACTCTCAGTATTATAAGACAATATTTTAATCTTTAAAGCACTATTTTAACTCTTTAAATGGTGAAGTAAGCATGAGCTAACTTCATTCTTTGCCAAAGTTCCCCAGAACCAAAGAAAAATGACTTTTTAAGTCTGTAAGAAGGAGCTGGAGAGATGGCTCCACAACTGTTGTGGTTTGAATGAAAATGGTCCCCATAGGGAGTGGCACTACTAGGAAGTGTGGCCTTGCTGGAGTAGGTGTGGTGTTGTTGGAGGAAGTGTGTCTTTGGGGATGGGCTTTGAGGTTTCAAATGCTCAAGTCAGGCCCAATGTGGTTCTCTCTTCCTACTGCCTGTGGTTCAGGATGTAGAACTCTCAGCTCCTCCTTCTCCAGCACCACGTCT
>CABHPR010144340.1:1322-27869 GCA_902168415.1 Peromyscus melanophrys | reverse complement strand
TGTGTTTGTCTGTCTCTCTGTCTGTCTGTCTCTGTCTCTATCTGTCTCTCTCTCCCCCTCTCTCTCATCTTTCTGGTTGACATAGATGAGTAGCTTATCCTGCCACATAGCTCTGCCACAATGCATCACATAATGTAGTGCCTAAAACACAGAACCATTCCTTAGATTGACATTCCCCAAATACTGAACTAAAATAAAGCAACCTCCTCTTTAAAATATTCTTCTTAGTTGTCTGTCATAGTAAATAAATTTCTGACTAAGGCAGTTTATCTGATGGAAAGAAATATATCTACAAAGGCACAATGTCTCCTCTATGGAAGACTTTTGGAAGAAAAAAGTAATTGTCACTTAGAGGTTAATTTTGACATAATCGATATAAACACAAAATTTTATGTACTAGTACTGTACTGTGATGGTTAGCTTTAAATGTCAACTTAAAACAACCTATAATTGTTTGGAAAAAGAGTCTCAATTGAGAAATGTTCTAGATCATATTGGTTGTGGGCAAGTCTGTGGGGAAATTGTGTTGATTTTTACTTGACCCATCTCACTTTGGGTGGCATCATTCTATAGGACCCAGAGCTGTATAAGCAGTGAAGAAAGCTCAGTGTCTGAGGAAGCAGATGGCATGGCTGCATTTGCTTATCTCTGCTCTTTACTGTGGATGTGGTATGATCTTCTGTCTCAAGGTCCTGTCTACATAGCATCCCCAAAATTATGAACAGTAACCCTTTCCTTCCCTATGCCACTATTAATAGGAATATTTGTCATGGCAATAGAAATGAGATTACATTTGGTCCAAGCAAATGTTGTGCCGTGTGACTCACTGTATACTGTTTAAATGAGATCACACACATTTCTCCTTAAATATCTGTCACTTATTTATGGTGAAAACTTTCAAATTCCTTTATTCTAACTTTTCAATTTGTTAACTCTCTTCATGTCCTGTGCAGGAGCACATCAATAAGTTTGAATTCTGTATTATCATAACTTGATTCCCTCTGTCAACCATTACTTCTCCCTATACACCACAGCACTGTGGTAACAACCATGCTACTTGTAACTTCATTGAGATCAATCTTTTAGATCCCACATTTGAGTGAGAGCACCCAGCTCTCTCTTGTCTGTGCCTGACCTGTTTCTCTTAACAAGATCTCCATTTGTACCATGATGTTGCCAATGAGAGGACTGTCCTCCTTTCATGGCTGAGTAGCATTCCATTGTGTATACATTCCACGGTATCTACATTCACTTACTAGTAGAGGCACACATGGATTGTTTCTTTGAATGGGCTACTGAGAACAGCACTGTAGTGAAATGGAAGTGAAGGTGTCTGTTGGACATAAATGGGAAGAAGAAAAAAAGCTTACCTAATTCCCTTAACATCATCACTTAGCATATGGGAGGGTATTGTTAACTGTGTGCTTTTGTTACTATAACCAACTACCCAAATTGGTGTACTTTATCTGAAAAGAACTTCATTTGCTTTACATTTTTGGAATCTGGGAGCTGACCCCTGACATCGCTGGGGCTCTGGAGAGTACTCCATAGGGCAGTCTCACATTACTGCACACCACAGAGGCATTCCCTTTTCCCTCTGTCAGGCCACCAGGATTTAACAACCAGTCCCCAACCTGATGACTTTTCCCCATTAATTTCCCTCTGAATATCACAGCCATAGTAAGTTTTCACCTTTATTGCCATTGCTGTGCAGTTTGGGTGACTGAACCCAGTGTAACTTCAGGAAGTCAACTCACATTCAAGCCAAGACTCACTTGTCCTTGAATGAGTTGGAGCTTTGGTTCCAATGAGAGAGAGGGTTATACTAAATGAAAATTGCTATCTGGGAAGAAATATAAAACTTCATCATCTGAAGTCTGGTTGCTGCTGAATGCTTATCTGTTTGTACCGATAAACAGGTGAAACCTTGTGTGTCAAATCACATGACCATCTGTGCCAATACAGTAAGCTGGCCATGATTTTAAGACACTAAATGCCATGTTGAAGGGAAACCTAATTTAAATGATCTTCAAGACATATGATTCACCTTCACTATAACTTCATATTTGCTTTTCTATTGTCCATGTTACTTTTCTCTGAATGCAGCACTGTATTTCACGTCTCCACTTAAAAGAATGTTTCCTCTTCCAGAAGCCTATTTGATCACACCCC
Organism: Peromyscus melanophrys; assembly: GCA_902168415.1. Classification (NCBI taxonomy): domain Eukaryota; kingdom Metazoa; phylum Chordata; class Mammalia; order Rodentia; family Cricetidae; genus Peromyscus; species Peromyscus melanophrys. Next base: position 25,697 of record CABHPR010144340.1, on the reverse strand, counting down.
TATTCATCTTTGTGTAGCCACTTCCTCCTCTATGATTACATTCTTCTAATTAAATGGTCAAACAAAAGCTTATATTTAAGCCTTTCTGCTCTGACTCTGACCTGCAATCTCCTCTATGTCATATTGAATTGTTAAAGTACAAAACAACAATGACTCATTACATAATGGTATAAGAAAAAGATACTGAAGGGAAAGTTGACCTATGAATTTAGTTTGCAGTATTTTGCATATTTTAGTGCACTACCTAATGCAAAACATAATGTGACTTTTGAGATAAATTAGGGAAAACAGGTCTTTGAGAACACACAAGATAAACCATTCTGCTCAAAGTCATAGTGTAGAGACACCAGGAAGGAGGGCTGAGCTTATCCTTGGAAGCAGTTGCTATGGTGGTTTTTCATTTCCTTAAAATATTACTGGGTGTGATGTAGGCACCTTGGTTAACTTTTCTAAGTGAAGGTTCCTGAGATCTAGGATGCACTTCAGATTTTTACTGTGTCCTGATTAAAAATATTAGTTGACAGTGATAAAGTGCTTTATCTCTTTATTTGCAATATAAAAGCCATCTATTTCAGAGAACAGGGTACTTTCCTCAGGAGAAAGTGATGGGAGCTCTCACCCGACTTACTGTAGCCCTTCAAATGCATTTCTGGAACTAGATTCCATATTTTATGTTGTTCTTTGTAAATAGTCTATAAAAGATATTGAGAAGGTCCACAAGTCTTTGGAGAAAAAAAAAACAGCCTTGACCTTAAAAATCTAAAGTAATCAAGTGTTGCAGAGAATGAGAAGAGAGAAAATGTCTTCTACATTCCCTCGAACTAATGCCTAGATATACACTAAAAGAAACACACTACCAGACATGAAATAGTCATCACAGAAAATTGCTTAGTCTGTCACCATACCTGGGGCTGCTGGAATCCTTTCCTCTGCAAGATGCACCTCCTTGCTGCTTTGGATGCTGAAAACATTGGTAGAGTTAATGCCTGCACTTTTTGATGGGGTAGTAGCTGAAACCCAGGTAACTTATTCCAACACAGGAGCAAGAAGCACAGGAGCTTTGTTATCTCACTAGACTGACATTTGTCTCTCAACATCTTGTACTTACCTATTCTCCATATGAACACCTTTTTTTCTACCACCACTAAATCTCTCTCACAAGAGTTAGTTTTGACTTTGATTTTTAGCTCAAAAACATATCATTTTGTAAAAAAAAAAAAAAAGAATGATAATATCTCCTACGTTATTTGTTCTCATATGGCACAATAATGATTAACTGTGTACTTGGAAAAAGCACAATCATATCTCCTTTCAGGAATCTGGACCAGGTTGTGATATTTTACAAGGGTTGACATTCAGGAAGTGGCCCAGTCTCTAAAACCATTACAGGGTGATTTCTATGACCCATTCCTCAACTAGGGAGACAAGTTAAAATTTTCAAATTTCTAGATAATTTCTTTAGTAGTTTCAAAAATTAAAAGAAGACCATAGAGATTATTTAATTTAGCTTGAAGTTTTAGCCCCATATAAATGTTTTAGGTTGTAATACAAAACTTAAATATCTTGAGGGACCAATTACTCAGTTACATTTTATGTAGCCCATTACATCAGGGTCTTTGGTTGTAAAAATATGTGTATTTTGAGGAGAAGGAAGAGGGATTATATGAGCAAGGGAGGTCAATATCACTATGGGAAAATATACAAAGACAGCTGAACCACGTTCAAAGGAACTCAGGAACTTTACACTGACAGCTGTGGAATCTGCATGGGACTGGACTAGGCCCTCTGCATACAGGAGACAGTTGTATAGCTGAGTCTGTTTGAGGGTCCTCTGGCAGTGGGATCAGGATCTATTCCTGGTGTATGAGCTGGCTTTTTGTATCCCATTACCTATGGTGGGATGTCTTGCTCAGCCTTGATGAGGGGAGGAGGGGTTTGATCCTTCCTCAACTGAATGTACCAGGCTTTGCTGACTCCCCATGGGAGGCCTTACCCTTTTGGAGGAGGGGATGGGGGCAGGTTGGGGGTAGAGAATGGGGGATCAGGAGGAGGGATGAGAGGGGGATCTGTGGTTGGTATGTAAAATGAATTTTAAAAAAATTAAATTAAAAAAATATGTATTTCTGTAGAGCGTTCCATCAGTAGGAGGAGAGCTCAGGTCACAAAGAATGTTAGACCTCTTCTGCCGTTCTTCTTCCCCAGGCTGCACTTCGCCTCCCTCACTCATGTGTCTGGTCTAGTTGGCTTACTTTGAATAAATATCATTTAACTATATAGTTGCTGAAGAATGTTTCTGTGAAGATTCCATTAAATCGAAGACATCCTTATCACTGGTAGATTGTATAATGGCTATGCTGGATAGGCTGGATCTTCAAGTACTCTCAAAAGACACCTTTGTATCCCAGGCAAAAGGGAGAAGGATGTGAGAGGTGATTTGGTCACAGAGTTAGTTCAGTCACTATGTCATGGGACTAGGGCCCCTATACCAAGAACCATGACAGATGTGATCTTTTGTCATGTGAGAACATAAGTGGACAGGTACACCCAGACAGGAAAGTTTGTCCTCATCATATTCCAAGTCTGCTGCTGCCTCCATTTTGGAATTTCCAGGCCCTAGAACTGTAAGAATGCTTTTTACTAAACACCCCATCCATGGCATTTGCAAATACACCAAAAACACATCCTATATTACTGCCACCTGAAGCCCCCTAGTGTTCCTCCATCCTCCCATTAGCACTGAAGCCAGACCTCTGCATCCCAGAGCTAATCAAAAGCTGTAAACACACAGACTGCTGCAGGATTTTGTGTTTATCTACTCACTTTACTTAACCATAAACACTGGGTAATATTATTTCTGACTACTGGTTTGACTTTTTTTCTCAACATTTCTGACTCTCCTTTGTTAAATCACTTGCCTACCCAGGAGACCATGAGAACTGTGAACAGCTGAAATAACTTGAATTAAGCTTTGCTACTAGAGTTGTTTACTTTGGTGCCTCCAGGCTAGATTACTGTAATACCACACCTAGGATGGTTTCTCTTGAAGACTCAGTCCAACAGCAGCTATGTCTCCCGGCTCTGCTCCACCATGGAAGTGTCAGCAGTGGCCAAATCCTTGCAGACTATTCTTTCTCTTCCTTCTAGATGATGTTTATTCTGTTGTAATACAAATTCAGTTTACACTTCACTTTTCAAAAGGGTCTGCGATGTTTTGGGTTGCTTGAATATCCGAGATAATCACAAACAGCAACTGCATAAGTGAAATACGCACAGGCACCAAGTCAAGAATGGAACACATTCTCAATAGTTTTGTTTTAGTAGGGGCTTGGCAGAAGAGCTCTAAAGTTAATGACAGGAGATGTGGAAGATGCTTAATGTAAACTCAGTGGTCTTTATGTCTTCTGAGTCAGTTACTAACTGACCTTGAAGAGTCCAACAACTTCACTGTGCTTTGGTTTCTTAAATTTGGCATTTATTAGAAACATCCCTATACTTCAGAATGTTGGTCCACAGTGAACATTTTGGGGTAATGATAAATTCTGGTATAGTGTGTATGTGTTTAGGGGAAAGAAAAAAATATGGCAAAGAGTTCTTGTCACATGATATGAATATATATACCACATAAATATATTAAAGATTTTATTTTTAGTTTTTATTTTAATTGCATGCATGTGTGTACCTGTACAGATGAGTGTGAGTGCCCTGCAGAGGCCATTAGGCATCTGATCCTCTGGAACTGGAATAGCATAATTGTGAGCAAATTGACATGGGTGAGTTCAGGGAACAGATTTGGGTCTTCTGTAAGAACAGCATAAATTCATAACTGCTGAGCCATCTCTCTAGGCAACATGTACAAAATTTTATATATCATTATCTGCTAGCTATTTGATGAGTGAGTGTGTGTGTGTGTGTGTGTGTGTGTGTGTGTGTGTGTTTGGGTTACATGGTTGAATGGAAGTGGAGGTGTTGTCAGAGTAAACCAATAGACTTAAACAGTATATTTGATAGCTTGGAATACACTCACACAAATACACACACATGTAGACACACACATGCACATATGCACACACACTGCTCTACATCTGTACATTATAGGAGCAAATGTTTGTTTATAACTTAGAAGAAAAGGAAGATATACTTTCATATCCCAATCTAATTTTTTTACATGACATTTACCTTCAAAACACAAATTATAGCATGTAGCCATAGACTGCTCACTTCATACTGAGACTTTCAGGAGCATCATCTTCTGTCTGATTCAATTTCACAGCCTGGCTCTCTCAGGAGGATGCTGTGCCTGTAGCTCTAAGTGTGAAATTTCCTGAAAGTAAAACAAATAATATGCATGTCACAAGGGCAGAGAACAGAGTTACACCTACAAGTTTTATAAAGAAAGTGTGATATGTTCTGTTTCCAATCTGTTTGGGATCCGACCAGAAGAAGTTATCTAAGGTATAGTCAAGTTGAGGGAGAGGCTAAGGCAGGCCTGTTGATATTTAATTTGTAAGTCTGACTATTGTTAATATTAAGCATCCAGTCAAGGTGGCACACGTCTGAGGTCAACAGCACCTAGGGAGCAGAGAGAGGAGACTCCAGAGTTCAAGGCCAGGTTCACCTACAAGACCCTGTCTTGAAAAAACACTCAACAAGCAAAAAACAGAACGAAACATTGTAATTATGAGCAAATTATTTAATCTCCTTGCTTCCATATCGGCAACTCTGAGCTTCTATATCTGCAACTCTGAGGAGATATAGTCACTTGTACATCAGGGTAACTGTAAGGTCAAGGTAAAATTATGTAGGCAAATCCTTTACTTCATAGCCTCGAAGGAGATTTTTTTCCAATTAAGACAAAAATGGTTGATTTAATTAATGGCATTTATTTTCTCACATGGTACAATTCTATTTGCTCCATACAATGTAATAGAAATTTTATAATTAAATGAAAATGTTACCTAATATCTGGCCACAAGCAACACTGTCATGATATCCTAATTAACAACTGAACTATTGACAGAGTGGAGTATGTTATGGAAAAAATAGAGCAAGATAAACAACAGCAAAATATTTTATTGGCTTTACAATATTAAAATTTGCTTTAATAATGTATGTAAATTTTCATACATGCATCTTAAATATTTAAGTGTATTCTAATTTTAAAGAGATACATTTCCATTTTGAATGAATATTTTTCATTAAGATTATACTTCCGGCTTTTCATGTGTTAGAACATCAAATGCTACATTGTTATGGACAATGAGGAATTTCTAATCATCATCTGCTCTTTTCAAGGTTCATAGTTCAACTCAATATTCTAATTCACTACACACAAAAATAAACCATGGAAAACGGCTATTAAGTCAACAGTCCCAGTCTTCTGAGGTAACTATATGAGTGACATATGTTATTTTTTTTTCATTTATTGTGATGGCTTGGAGCTAAAAATATTCCTTTGAAGATCAGGTATTAGGTAAGAAAAATAATGTAATGTCAAATGTATATACGTATAGAGTTGGGATTTGTAAGTTTATGTAGATACTTAGACATATATACAGATGTAAATATAAAATTTTAACAATGCTTTTCTACTGGTTCAAAGTGAATAATTATTGAGAGAGTTCAACTATTCAATGTCGTAAGAATTAACTAAATTATATGGGTCATTATGTTAGGATACCAGGCTCACTAGCCCAAAGATTCTAGGGATTCTCCTATCTCTGACTCCCACCATGCACTGGCTTTATGTAGGTTCTAGAGATTTGAACTCAGATCCTCAAGCAGGCATGGCAAGCATTTTATCCACTGAGCCGTCACCCCAGACCCAGTGTTCCATATTTATAAATATTCTTTTCTTTTCAATCAGGAACTTCTAGACACAAAAATAATAATAAATAAGTTTAGAGAAAAGGTGGTAGAAATCTACTCACAAATGAACCAGTCTCTGCAATTTTCAGAAATGAGCATTAAAATACCAGGGGTAAAATGTAAAGAAAATAAATGGTAGAACTTAGAATTTCCTAAACAGAATAGAAGTCATTTTTTTAATAAGTAAACTCAAACTATTAAAAAACACACTGAGCATCTTTAGTGAAAAAAGAAACCAGAATGAATCTTTAAACAGAAAATTCATAAAAGAGTAGAACAGTGCACTGTAAAATAAGTCAGCTGATGACAAATAGTTAACAGATGAGGAGGTGAGTGTAGTTGGAGTTTTCTCCAGTCCGGCTCAGACCTGCAGCCACTCAGACCCAAATAAACACACAGACACTTATATTATTTAAACTGTTTGGCCTAATGGCTCAGGCTTCTTGTTATCTAGTTCTTACATCTTAAATTAACCCATTTCTACTAATCTATAAGTTGCCACGTGGCTTGTGGCTTACTGGTACCTTACATCTTGCTTCTCATGGCAGGGGCGACTGGCAGTGTCTCCTGACTCAGCCTTCCTGTTCCCAGAATTCTCCTCTCTCTTTGCCCCACCTATCCTTCCTGCCTGGCTACTGGCCAATCAGCATTTTATTTATCAATCAATCATAGCAACATATATTCACAGCATACAGAAAGACATCCACAGCAGGTGAAATATTTAAAAACTTATTAAAGGACTACAGTCTGATGGCAGAGATTTTCTCAAGGCATCGAGTTGTCCTAACAGAAAGCAAAGGAATGGTCAGGGGGCAAGGAGCTAGATGAGGAGGTACATAGATTTTTCAAAAATATAGAAAAGAACTCTTCAGGAATTCACGAAATTATAACAGGTATAAGCCAAATGAACTCAAGAAATCATCATCCATCTGTTATAATAAGTACTCTAAAACTAAAACCAGAGACAAAATTAAAAAAAATTGTTCATAAAGACATATTTACATCAAAGAAAGTGAGGTCATAAGGAACTGCTCAGGAGAAATAATGGAAATGAGAAGGCCTTGAAAATAGGCTTTAGAAAATAATTTAAAATTACCAAAAACAAGCTTCAAATTTAAAATGTTACTGATAGTTTAATTTAGTTTTAATTACATAGAATAAGTAGAATGGCTATTTTATTGACAGTGTAGCTCTGGATGGTCACGTGGTAACACCATAAACTCTCATGTTATTAAAAGCCTAACAGTCAAGCCATTGCATTATCATCTCTACCCCTTTAATGTCTATCATTTGAGTTGGACTACAGAGGGTGTGTTCCCAACCCACTTCCAAGTCTTTTTGTTTCTGCTTAGTGACCCACTAGTGAATCAGCGCACCTCACGTGGACATGGTTGGAATAGTAACCACTGGAGCCTGAGTAAAATCTTTTATATTCATAATTTTGGGTTCATTCCATGTGCATGAAACCTTACAATTTGCTACAATTCACCCCACCCAACCCTAAAGTTCCTCTCATGATATGTAAGTAGTGCCAGATTTACTTTCACTTTCAAAATCCGTTAATTTTGGTACACATTTACTTTCATAAGAAGTATTGACAAGGTTAAAAAGCACAAAAATAATCTTAGCAAATGGAAAAACTTATAGATAAAAAAATTCCTTAATATGAAAACATGCTCAGAATATTTAATATCTAGGAAATATTTAAAATCTCAAAGACATAACACTAGATTCCTGAAGAGTGTCCTCAGATTCAAAATCAATTGAACCAACTGAAAGACAGCTGGTACTAACATGTGATGGGAGACATTTGCTCAGTAGGAACACCCTCATGGCCAGAAGGAGTCTTAAGTAGATGCTTTAGTCAGAACTCACACTCCAGGGAAAGATACCACTTTTCCAACAAGCTTTTTAGATGCCTATGAGGGTAGCAAGCATGTACATGATCACTAATGTTGTTTACTCATAGATCAAACTATAATCTAGTACAATAAATAAATGTATACCAGTGGTTCAGAGGGAAAGACACAAGTCTTGATATTTTTTCAGTAGGTGTTTGAGTTCCTATGCACATCCATGGTACAGGATTCACTTATATCCTGAACCAAATATTTTCCCTCTCTCCTTTCCTTACCTCCTCTCCCCTGTCCTCCCCTCTCCTCTTTGTCTCTCTCTTCCTCTCTCTTCCTCTCTCTCTCCTCTTTCTCACCACCCTTCTTTCTCACCAATCAGTAATAGTGAATTGGTATTAATCAAGAGGCCATACTATTTCCATAGTATCCCACATTTCTGATCAGAGACCATTGCTTGGAGGTTAAGATTTTGCACAAGTTCGTGTTAATTAAAGGTGACAGTTACCCACTTGGTTCCATTTCCTGCTTACCAGCTACTATGTGTCATGCAAAGTCTTCCCGTTTATCTCCTTCAAAATAATCAATATAAAAATAGCAAATTACTTGTAACTGTTCATGTGTTTAGTGTCTCAACTGCTGTTACCACTTAAGTCAAATAACAGGTGTATGGAAAAAATACATGGCAACTGGAATAGTAAGAAAGCCATAAGTCCCATTCTTTAAAGCAAACTGCAAGCTACTTTATAAAGATAAAATAAAATTCATATTGATTTTGACCATCTGTGCATGTAAGAAAATTTCAATAATCCATATATATTTCTAGGTAGTGGTTTACTCATGTTTTTTCTTCAGTACAATAAATAACACCAAAAAGTAATGTGTTTTTCCAGCCAACAAAACCATGCATTTTGCTAGCCATTTGTTATTTATTTGTTTTAATAAATTTGATTCCAAGGCTCCCTCATGCTTTTAAATCAGTTCCTCCCCAGGCAGGTGTTTATTTCAAACACTTAGCAATATATAAAGTTGTATGTTTGCTGGCTAGTCCCTTTTCTCTACTGAAAACAAGAGTGTTCTTCTCTTATTGATGAATCTATTTCTTTCATTCAGAACAACACACCACCTAAGATGTGAAAGATGTGCGGATGCATAAGGCCAAGGACTCCCCTTTCCCAGCCTACCCTTGGGTTCATGTGTCTGCTCAGGTACTGGTGAGCACAGCAGCAGTGGGAGCTCCTCCCGGCTCTGCTACAGACAGAATTCTGAGTGGCTTCTATGACACCTGTCCTGTTGATGAATGCCTTTGACATTTCCTCCTTTGGATGACCACCTGGACCCGCCAAAACAACGGGACTTTGTTGCTCTCGTGTTTTACATTACTTGACAAAAGTGAAGGTATCTAAGAACTCTTAGCAGGGTCACAACCTGATGATTCGGGTTAGTCGGGAAGGATATTGTCCTGAGAAGCTGTAAGGACGTGAAAGTCTTTCAACAGAGACTGAGCCCTTCCCCAGAGAAGCAGAGAACCGAGCTCCTGATGGACACATTGAAATAGTGAGCTTTCCTGTTGTGAGGACCAGTGGATGCTCTCCTCTGAATTTCTTCCCTCTACCATGTTATGTTGATCTAAGTATTTTTAAGTGTTTTCATGACTCATTACAATTCAAATTTTATCATAAGTAAAAGAACTCCTAGTGATGTTTCTAGCAATAGTTCAAGTTCAACCACATAATATTCAGATGGTTTTGAGAATACATGTCTCTAGAATATAAATTTCAATCCCTTGTATTTAAACACAAAATAATTTTTCAGAAGGGTAAAGAATGAAAAAAAATTTCACAGGAATGTGACATTTTCTAGAACCTCAAGAAGTTCTGTATTTCTAATCCATTTTTAATTTATTGAAAATTCAATTCAAATCTTTGGAATTTTTTTTTATTGCTTTGGAAGGTCTGACACATACAGATTCAGAGATGCACTTGCAGAACTACGCTGTTATTTCATGTCCTTTCTTTAAAGTAATGGTGCTGTGAATATTTTCCTAGGGAGTCTATTCTATTATTCCCAGGAGGAAGGGACAATGGCAGGCCTAAGACACCATCTTATCCAAGCCAATCTGGATGAGCCAATGTACTTACTGAGGATATGGCAGGAACTTGGTGACCTGGATAGCAACATCAGGGAAAGGCCACCCCAGTATGGTTGCAACTTATGGAATATGCGTTACTACTGTCAGGTCCCAAAGAAACTCAGGACAAATGGCTAACTGTGGTGCCCAATTAACCTACCAAAATGCACACCAGCAGCCATGCTCTCTGAGCATCACAAGTACCTGTTACAGAGTCCTCGCTCCTCTCAGCATTTCTCACCCCTGTCCTCTGTCCATACTCTAAACCTCGCCAGCCCTGAACTTGGCTTCCCTTCCTCCAGCTTCTGGTTCCTACAAAAACCTCCCATTTCAGCCACACATTCTCTTTGTTCTCTTGGCCCTCTGTTCTTGGTTCCTGGTCCCTCTCTTTGCTCCCTTGCTCTTCTCTTCCTCTCTCACTCTCCCAGTCTCCCTCTCCTCTCATGACCATGTTCAGTCTATTACCTTCTCTCCCTGCTCTAGACTCTTCCAGATGACTCTGGCTGTGCTCTCCCTCATATCTACAATAAAAATCTTCTCAACCACACCTTGGAGTGGTCACATCCTCATTTCACTCAACTGCACTCTGCTGTTCAGCATGCAGACAACTCCACTGAAGAGTCTTCCTTCCTTTAGTGGTAACATTTGTAAAAACGCAGGCAGGCTCCTCACAAAACTTGTGCATTTCATGAGTCTCCCATAATCCCCTGAGCCTCAGAGAAAAGGTAACAATTACACAGCAATGACATTCTCTCATGATGTAAAGGACAGATATTCCACTCTCATAGCCTAAGTCATCCCAGGGCTCTCTGTCTTTGTTATGACAATGAGATTTTCAAAATCAGCTGCATAGGTCCTTAGAAATCAGAGAGACACCTCACATTTCAGGTCAGGAACAGGGAAGTGGGTCATAGCTCAACATTCTGAGGCAGGAAGCTCCAGCCTCACTACAAATTTACCCAGATTTTTCATTTGGTTTACACATCTTAGTCTTCCTAGGTATGGTGTCATTTAAATAGGAGTCTTCAGAGCTTAGACGTTGGTAAAAATATAGATGAAGGAGCATGGGATATTAAACAGGCACATAGTACAATCCTATTTGAGTTTTAGTAAAATCCCTAGGTGATCTTGTGAAATACTGATCAGAAGTATTACATGACTATCAGATAAAGCAGTTCATACAAGATAATCCCATCCAGACATGAACTGGGGAAAGGCGATGGGAAGTGGAGCTCACTGATGAAAGGAAAATGGGACAAATATCAGAATACACAAACTAAATCTAAGAAACGATGGACTAAATACCCATGAACACAGTGCTTACGACAATGTATGACTTCATGGATCAGCACACTGCTTAGAGGAGGAATCAGTTAAAGATGGATCACAGGACGCATAGCTAGTAATATGTAATGCATGTGTGCATATCTGTAATGTATACATGTACAATGTGTGTAATATGCACATGTAGGATTGTGAACAAGAACCATATTAGGATAGGTAGCTTGTGTCAACATCAGCAATAGTTACTGATATTCATATCTAGCACCTGTCATAGATACCATGCAAAGGACATGGCACACTGTTCTAGTTTCATTTCTGTTGTTGTGATGAAACACTGGACAAGACCAACTTTAGGGTAAAAGGGGCTCCAGGTTCTCGTCTATCACTTCAGGTAAGTCCCAGCAGACACTCAGGCAGCCAGTGTCAGAACACCCACAATCAAGAGCACTGGAAACACAGGCACCCGTGCTGCCTGCTTGCTTGTTCTCAGTTGTTTTCTTCACTCTCAGTTCAGGGCCTGTTGTAGAGAATGGTGAAATAAAGAGTCAGTTAGATCAACTAATAATCAAGATAATCCCCATTGATGGTCGACAGGCTAATCTGCTCTAGATAATTTCTCAGTACGCTTTCACAAGTTGACTATCACACTCACATTCACTGAAATTGTTGTTTGAGATAGGGTTTTACCATGAAGACCAGCCTGTCCTCAAGTGCTGGGTTACATGTATGAGCCATCCCAACGGGTTATAACTCATCATCATCATCCATTATTATTATTATTATTATTATTATTATTATTATTATTATTATTGTCATCATCATCATCATCATCATTACATTATTTGAGAGCTGATATAAAATACAACTAAATGAGTTCTACCTATCTTTCCATTTTTACTTCAACCATCATGTCCACAGCTACTCTGAAAGTCAGAGGGGGTTTTGATCATCTCCTACAACTTCTATTTCCATCACTCTCAGAACCTTAGTGTAGTAATGGTGGGGAAAGTCACCTCAGATTTTACTTTAACTAGGAACTCATGCTTGCTGCTGACGGTGCCCTTACTGCCAGCTAAACTCCGTTTGGGTGTGTGGATGCATACATTCCCGGGCACCATTGCCACACAAGTTCCTTGGGTAAGTGTTCAGGTGAGTTCATTTGAATATGAATTGAACAATTCAGTATATTACTTTTCCATATTCACAGAAAGAGCATATTGAGTCGGACCATGCTAGTGAACTGCAATGATGCCCACCTTTCACATACTGGAAGACTGTCAACCCACATCCCAGAAGGCAGAATCTTATATGAGGAACTTTCAGTTAAGCAGCGGTGTTTTTAATTGCCCTACAACAGGATTCCTACTGGTTTACCAGATTTCCTGCTGAGACAGTACAACCAGGAGCTCCAATTTGCATCAGAAAAAGTTAAAATGTTATCTTTTCCCAGGTGATCTTAAAAGTCGGAGATCTGAGTGGTTACCATGGTAACAGAAGTAACAGAAACTAAAGGAGCTGACAACTTCCACTGAAGACTGTAGAGGGCTAGCTCTCCTAACAGAGATGAGAGAAACAGTCCCCAAGCATAAATTCACTCTCCTTGCCTTTGAACTCAAGACTCTGACATCCACAACTATTCGGATCTGCTGTGAAAAACACAAATTCCTGCCCTTAGGATAGCCAGCCCTTGCTGACTTTCTCTGTGGAAGATGTTATTTCTTCTTGGGCTGTCCCTCTCCCACCAGGAAAGGAGGCGGGGTTTCAGTCCCTCACACCTTACACTGCAGGGGCCATAGACTTTTCTCGCCCAGCATACAGCCTCCCAGTCCAACTGTGGTGGTGCACACCTATCATCCAGGCACCCAGGATGTGGAGTCAAGAGGATCAAAGCTCTAGTTCACCCTTGGCTACACAGCTAGCTTGAGAATAACTCGGGCTAATTAAACCCTGTCTCAAAACTCAGTCAAGCAGTTATTCAATGAACTAATAGAAATAATAAAAATAAAACCCTTACCCTGAATCAATGTCTGTCTCACCCACTGCTGCTCTTGGAGATCAGAAGCTCTCACATTCACATGCAGTTTGAAATAAAAGGGGACAAAATTTGAATCTTATGTTCCACAGGAAATTAACATAGGAAATTCAGATGTGTAGAGCTGGGTTGAAATTTTTTTTATCAGAATACCTCTGCTATTGTGGAGAGTGGAAGACAGAATTACTGGACTCATCAGAAATGAGTAAAGGAAAAGTAATGAGATACAGAACCTACTGGGCCGCATCCCTGCACAAATGCAGCGCATCAATGTTCCTCTGTCTTCATAGAATTCAGTGCAAAAGTACTCTTCTCCTGTATTCCTATCTGCCATCTGCTGACTAAAGTGTGTGCACACCCCTCAAGTGTGGGCACTGGGGCATTATTTATTGTTTGCACTTTTATGGTTAATCTATCTTATACATTGATCTATAAAATCACATTTGAGGTTTTTGAATTTTCTGATATAAGACATTTCAATATATAATTTTTCCTGGATTAGTTTTGGTGAATATTTGTCCTATATTGATTGCTAATTCATCCAGGTTCCTCAAAAGATAATCCTTTCTTCACTACACAGAAACATCCCATATTAGTAGAATAGTGAGTCCTTTGTAAGTGACATTATTTCTGGTATTTCAAATGCTCACCCTAACAGGAATGTCATTGTTTCAGGGGCATGGACATGGATATACTACACTTACAGTGATCTTCACAACTGATAGTCAGGGAACAACACACTGTTTATCTTTGATATATTAATTACATGCTGTCTTTATTTATTATTATTATTATTATTATTATTATTATTATTATTTATTTTATTTGGTTTTTCGAGACAGCATTTCTCTGTGTAGCTTTGGAGCCTGTCTTGGATCTCATTCTGTAGACCAGGCTGGCCTCGAATTCACACAAATCTGTCTGCCTCTGCCTTCCAAGTGCTGGGATTAAGGGTATGTGCCCGGCTAAATGTCTCAGTCTTTAATTACCATGAAATCTGATCTCTTAGGACCTTATGTGAGATTGTAAGTTAAGTGAAGGTCAACTGACAGCTATTGGCCTGATTTTAAAATTAGGTTTTCCATTTTGTAAGTGGTCACTCCTCCATTCATCAACCTGTTCTGTATTCCTTTTCTCATTTTTGTCTTCTCAGTGTAGCCGCATTATTTTCTACACATTTTTCAAGCATATGAAAATAAATGAACCAACCTGTGATATTTTATACTTTACATAGCTATTGTTTTGCTCATATCAAATACAATTATTCTAAGGAGATCATATTGCAAACCATCTTGCTAATTTTTTAATGCTTTTGGTTTTGAAGCAGCTTCACCATCCATAACTTTTTTTAAAGATTTATTTATTTATGTATACAGTGTTCTGCCTGCATGTGTGCTTGCCTGCCAGAAGAGGACACCAGATCTCATTACAGATGGTTGTGAGCCACCATGTGGTTGCTGGGAACTGAACTCAGAACCTTTGGAAGAGCAGCCAGTGCTCTTAACCACTGAGCCATCTTTCCAGTCCCAGACTTTAATTTCTAGCATTCTTCCCCATTTTTTCCCTTCCTGAGTAGACCGGTGGTGAGGGGTATTTACACTTCACATTGCTTCTTACCTAGGTGCAGTTTACAATGGGCCAGAGTCTCTGTGACTTCCATCAGGCATATTGGGTTCTTTTGATTCACTCTAATTGGGGGTCATTGTGCATGAGTTTGCTTGAAAGAGAGATATTTCCCTCAAGTCCCACTCTGCTGAGAGTGTATCATAAGAAAGTTTTCTTCATTCACTAGCTCTACAGAAACCTGATGAGATGATCATGTTTCCTTAAAGCCAAAGTCTGAATTGCACTAGTTAAGGTGAGAGCAAGCTGTGTTTCTGTACTAGAAATGACATTTTTCTAATAATATTAGTTTATTCTTTTTATTAGCATGTTTCACCTTGAAATTTTTATAAAGGCATTTATATTATATGTATGTTTAAAAAAAGACTTATTTCAGTCAACTATTTTATGATACAATGAGAAGATTGTGGGAAATTTCCATAATTTATAGTTTGTGAAATATTTACATTACTTTTATTTGAATGTATTAGAATCACTCTATTACATCATCTTGTTTTCTTTGTGGGTAAATTTTATGCAATTATCTTTTAAATAACATAAAAAGACTCAGATTTTCTATTTTATCTGGTGCTTTCTTTATAAATTATATATATCAGGAAATGTATTTAATTTAACAGTAGGACTTTTATAATACCCATTTGTTTATTAACTTATTTCCTTCTGTTTTAGTGAGTCTGTAGTATTCTGGCCTCTGTAACTGTTGAAATATACCTATTAGCCGATAGTTCCTTGTTTGTGTGTATTTTTTCAGCTCTGTAAATGCTCAGGCTTTCATTTTGTCTCTGTTTTTGCACTCATATTACTACATGGAGATTTTTTGTCTGTTGACAGCTGCATTTGTTTATCCTTCTGAATCTCTGTGTTAATGTCTTCTATTAATTTTAGAAAATTCAAAGATTCAGAACTGTACTTAGCCTTTCTTCTTTACTTTTCTTTTTTCCATGAAACTTAAATTGCACGTGTATTAGTATGTCCATTCTGAAATACACACTTACTACACCTGCCAGATTATTATTAGTAGTAGTATTAGTAGTAGTAGTATTATTAGTAGTAGTATTTGGTTTTTCAAAACAGGGTTTCTCTGTGTAGTTTTGGTGCCTGTCCTGGATCTCACTCTGTAGACCAGGCTGGCATCGAACTCACAGAGATCTGCCTGGCTCTGCCTCCGGAGTGCTGGGATTAAAAGCGTGTGCCACGGCTACACCTGCCAGGTTATACTGCCCACTTTCTTTCTAATGTTAGTAATCTTTTAGCTTCTTATAGCTTTGTATTTTTTAGAAAAGGTCTGCATCTAGTTTTTACCTGATTTATCACAGAATCTTTACAGTCCCAGTGTTTTGTTTTGTTTTTACTTTGTTTGTTTGTTTTGCCTTCTCCCTAGTTCTATAATAACAGATATTTCTCATCCCAAGGCTTGAAAATCAGCTGTTCAATTTCCAAAAATGTCTGTAAAGAGTCTCTACTCATGACTGAGGCTAGATGGTCGACCTATGTTTCTGCACTCCCCCCCCCATTAGAGAATGATAGTTAACTCTTTCTATTAATCAATTGTAAGAAAGTTCTCAGTGTTGTGAACAAGTCAAGTTCAAACTGATATAGAATCTGAGGCTTTAGAAATGCACATATCTCCATCTTCCTATGTTGCTAAACACATTGCTGGATTTTCTTCCTCTCCTCAGAGGACTGTTTGGAGAAGCCCATTCCTCTTCACATGGAGTCAGTGATGGTCAGGTGATGAGCAGACACTGTTGTTCACTCTCAATGCACCTCAAACATGATATTGTTCTGTGTTTACTCATCTTAGTTTTGTGACTTTTGGAGTACTTCCGTTGCTTTGAGAAAGGACTTCAGAAATTATCATACTTTACTAGTTTTTCATGGATTCCTTCTCCTGCTACAAAGTGTTTCATGTTCCTGCTTATGCTTTATAGTAAATTGTATATTAAAAACTAGATCTGGTTTCTTCATGCCTCTATAGACACATGCTAATTAGGATTCTTTTTCTGTCAAGAACCAGGTTAGGAGTGTTTTCTATTAATTTAATTTCATATCAACTTTAATGGTAGTGGTATATTTCCACAGCTTTTCCTTCTTAGGAGGATTATTTTAGGCTCTCATATTTAAAATATCAGAAATGGAACTCCAAGTTTTATTCTGTCTCCGCAGAGTAATGAAAGAACAGGCTTTTTCTCCGATTTAGCTTAAGATTTCCACTTAGCTTCTCAGTCTCTCAGGAACCACTTCTTTTTCCTTAGTTGAAAAAATACTTAAGTAGGAAAACGGTTTCCACACCTGAGCATTTTGAGTGGCTTCAAGTCTGCCTGGAAACAACAGCCAAATAAATCTTTGTATCCTCTTATGTCCTCAAACATAATTTTTACTTCTTTTCAAGCTTGAATAGCTGTTCTTAGCGAGTGGATTGTTCGAGGGAAATTATTATGTTGATTCCAAGTCTATTATCATGCACCTCTAAATAACTTTGGATCAATCTAATTCTATGGAGACATAATTACTGCAACTTAATGGGCTGTTGATTCTAAAAGGCTGGAACACATTTCATTTTAATGACCATGTATTTCTTGTATCAAAATTTATATATCAATTAGCAAGGGATAGACAGTTATTGATAATAATACTTGATCTATTAATAATAGACTAAAAGAACACGTATAACAAACGTTGCTTAAGAGAGAATAATAAATATCCCTGATTAAAACCTTTCTGAGGGAACTGTGTGCAATAGCCCATGTCTGTATTCCCAGCCACTAGCCAGGCTACAGATAGAGTATCACAACCACAAGTCCAGACTGGGCAGCATAACAAGACTGGCTATCTAAAGCATTAACATACAAGAAAACCAAGGATACAGCTCAGTGATAGGGTACTTCCATATATACATATGCGCATATATTTGTATATATGGAAGTACGTGTGTGTGTGTGTGTGTGTGTGTGTGTGTGTGTGTGTGTGAACTTGGATTTGAATCCCATCCACATATTTAATGTGGATCATGTAACTGGTTCCCCACTTAATAGTAGAGCAAGCACTGGAGAAACATACACTTAAAGTACTGAAAGAGAGAGTTCAAGGCAGAGGTTGAGACATCAGAGATTGCCAAGTTACCTCAAACTGAGAAAGAGACATGGAAGATGGAATCACAGGTGGCTGCTAGAAGGTCGGGTCCAGAAAGACTGGGAGACAGTGATCTGGGAACAAGATGACACCTTAACTTTGTCTATAAAGGACACATAATGAAAGGACTGAAGAGCATCACTAGTTTGGGAAAGCAAGGAACAAGAACACATTCAATTAGATCCAACCTTCAATCATGGCAACCAAAGGAAATCAAGATCTCAGAGTGGGATGGAGAGTATAGGTCTAGAGTAGCCACAAATCTGACTTAAAATCAAATCAAGAAACAAAAACAGAAAAGCTAAAACACGAATGGAAGTTCCTAATTTTTTCTAAGCATGCCCATCAAACGTCAGATTCTTTTATTGAAAATATTTTGTCTACTAATCCTGTTGTTCTTTGTTTGCTTGTTTTGACAGGGTCTCACTTTGTAGCCCATGATCGCTTAAATTCACAGTTCTCCTGACTCAGTCTCCTCAGCAGTAGGATTGCTGGCACGTGCTGCCATGCCCGCAGGATCACATTCATACTAACAGAACAGGAAGAGGAAGAGGAAGCATTTGGTGTTCATTTTGGCAGCTCTGGGTTTCACTGTGCTTGGAAAGTAGGACTAACAGTTGATTCCATCCTGTGTTCCACTAGTCTCAAAGATGTGACACCTTGACTCTGACTTTCTTTTGGAATACCCCAGATGTCTAGTAAAAATAAATGAGGAATACCAACGCAATTTTTCACAGACCTGGAAAGAATAATACTCAACTTCATATGGAAAAACAAAAAACCCAGGATAGCCAAAAGAATCCTGTACAATAAAACAACCTCTGGAGGCATCACGATCCCTGACTTCAAGCTCTACTATAGAGCTACAGTAATAAAAACAGCTTGGTACTGGCATAAAAACCGACTTGTGGACCAATGGAATCGAATTGAAGACCCTGACATTAATCCACACACTTATGAACATATAATTTTTGACAAAGAAGCCAAAAGCGTTCAATGGAAAAAAGAAAGCATCTTCAACAAATGGTGCTGGCATAACTGGATATCAACGTGCAGAAGGCTGCAAATAGATCCATATCTATCACCGTGCACAAAACTTAAGTCCAAGTGGATCAAAGACCTCAACATAAATCCAGCTACTCTGAATCTGCTAGAAGAGAAAGTAGGAAGTAGTCTTGAACGCATTGGCATAGGAGATCGCTTCCTAGGTATAACACCAGTAGCTCAGACACTGAGACAAACAATCAATCAATGGGACCTCTTGAAATTGAAAAGCTTTTGTAGAGCAAAGGATACGGTCAACAAGGCAAAGCGACAGCCCACAGAATGGGAAAAGATCTTCACCAGCCCCACATCTGACAGAGGACTGATATCCAGAATATATAGGGAACTCAAGAAATTAAACACCAAAATTCCCAACAGTCCAATTAAGAAATGGGCCATAGAACTAAACAGAGATTTCTCAGCAGAGGAAACACAAATGGCTGAGAGACATTTAAGGAATTGCTCAACATCCCTAATCATTAGGGAAATGCAAATCAAAACAACTCTGAGATACCACCTTACGCCAGTCAGATTGGCTAAGATCAAAAACACTGAGGACACCTTGTGCTGGAGAGGATGTGGAGCTAGGGGAACTCTCCTCCACTGCTGGTGGGAATGCAAGCTGGTACAGCCACTGTGGAAATCAATATGGCGCTTTCTTAGAAAATTGGGAATCAATCTCCCCCAAGATCCAGCTATACCACTCTTGGGCATATACCCAAGGAATGCTCAATCATACCACAAGGGCACTTGCTCAGCTATGTTCATATCAGCATTATTTGTAATAGCCAGAACCTGGAAACAACCTAGATGCCCTTCAACCGAAGAATGGATAAATAAACTGTGGTACATATATACAATGGAATACTACTCAGCAGAGAAAAACAATGACATCATGAGGTTTGCAGGCAAATGGAGGGATCTAGAAAAAATCCTCCTGAGCGAGGTAACCCAGACTCAGAAAGACAAACATGGTATGTACCCACTCATAGGAGAATACTAGTTGTGGAACAAGGATGACTGGACGGCCACTCACAACACCAGGGAGGCTACCTGGAAAACAGGACCCCAAGAAAGACATGGGGATTGCCCAATGATGGAGAAATGGATGAGATCTACATGAACAGTCTGGATGCCCCAGGTGGAGCTCTGGGAGTCCAATTGGCGAGAAGGAGGAGGGTTTATGTGAGCAAGAGTTGTTGGGACCAGGGATGGATGGAATACAGAGACAAGTGGCCAAACGAATGGAAACACATGAACTGTGAACCAATGGCTGAGGGGCCCCCAACTGGATCAGGCCCTCGGAATGGGTGAGACAGTTGATTGGCTTGATCTGTTTAGGAGGCATCCAGGCAGTTGGACCGGGTCCTGTGCTCAGTGCATGAATTGGCTGTTTGAAACCTGAGGCTTAGTAGAGACCCTTGGCCCAGCCTGGGAGGAGGGGACTAGACCTGCCTGGGCTGAGTCCACCAGGTTGATCTCAACCCTCGGTGGAATCTTTGCCCTGGAGGAGATGGAAATGGGTTGTGGTGAGGGGGTGGTGTGGTGCCGGGAGGGCGGGGTGGGGTAGGGGAGGTGGGGGACGGAAAAAAAGAAAAAAGAAAAAAAGAAAAAAAAATAAATAAAAAATAAATGAGGAAAAATAGGTCTTGAAAGCTTCCAGTAAAGACGAGAAAAGAAGTTAGGGTCTTTATGAGTGTCTTTTAATGAGATAATATACAATGTTATCGTTGTCATGAAGTATTCCATTTATTTAATTATAATTAATATGTACTGATCAATAACTGCCAATCTACAAATTAATAGAAGGAAGGTTACACTAGAAATGTAAGAAAGGCCAAATATTGAAATAAGCTGAACAGCATAATCCTAACAGCATAGGCAAATGATGTCTTGTAAAATTATACAGGAAGGAAATATACCATAGCTATCTCCAGTCATGATTCCTGAATTATTGTATTTATCTTCATTAGAATTTCTGAGCTTTGCCTGGTGTTTCTAAGCAACTGTGATTTGTACTTCACAACTGCCTCACTACAGCCTCAGAAATCATAAAATGGCCTCCTGCTGCTGACTAACAGCAGGCTTTACTGATTATAACATTCTGGTGCATAAAATGTAGATATAATAAAGATATTTTCTGAATAGATCCTGTTTGCTGATTTCACAACTTGTTTCTCCCTGGTCCTTTACTGGATAATTCCAAAAGACTCACCCACCCAATGCATCCATCAGCTGACCTTAGAGTCCATGGCTCCTAGGACACAATGTGCCTTCCAGATCCTGAGAGACTTATGCATTCTTTAGGCAGTGAAACATTCAGGCCACTTTGTGTTTGTATGTTCCCTTAGTGGTCAAGGAAGCAGGAAGACTTGACAGGACAATTGGTCTTAGATAGTAATCTTTTGTGCCCTGTATGACTTGCAAAGTTCACTGTATCCTAGCAACTACAAATGTATTGATCCTGGCAATTGCCATTATATTTTGTCTGATAAAGGTATAAGAAGCCTGATTTCTCTCAAAATTGTCACAGCCTCAGCTGTACTGCGACTCCTCAAACCTGGCCTGATTTCAATCTTTGTGGCCATTTCAAGTGACCTTGGCCCAATAAGTAAGTGCAGGGGCTTATACTCATTTAGTTTCATTTAAAATACTTTTAATCACAATAAAAATATATTTGTATATATATAAATAAAATACAGAGATTGCTCAGTCATCAAGATCGTTTACTACTCTTGCAGAGGACTTGGTTTTGGTTCCCCAGCACTCCCTTTGAATGCTAGGAAGATATGTAACTCTAATCCCAAGGGATATGATGTCCTCATCTGGCATCTGCAAGCATCAGGCATACATATGATGCATATATATACATACATACAAAATGTTCATACATGTAAAAATAAAGTACATAAGTTTGAAAAAAATTAATTTAAGTTAAACGCACATAGCATGAATTTTACAGTCTGTGATGGTAAATCTGATTGTCTACTTGATAAGATTTAGAATAACCTAGGAGAATTGCCCCTGGCCATGCTTGTGAGGGGTTATCTAAAGTAGGTTAGTCTCTAGCATACTTGTGAGGGCTTATCTAAAGTAGGTTAGTCTCTAGCACGCTTGGGAGGGCTTACCTTGACTAGGTTAACAGAGGTGGGAAGACCCATTCTATTTTCTGTAATGTAGGCAGCGCCTTTCATGGCCTGGGGTGTTTGTGCAGCACCATTCATGAGCTTTAGTTCTTGGGCAGCACTGTTCATGGGCTAGGGTTCTTGGGCAGCACTATTCATGGGCTAGGGTTCTTGGGCAGCACTATTCATGGGCTAGGGTTCTTGGGCAGCACTATTCATGGGCTAGGGTTCTTGGGCAGCACCATTCATGGGCTGGGGTTCTTGGGCAGCACCATTCATGGGCTGGGGTCCTTGTGCAGCACCATTCATGGGATTCAGTTCTTGAGCAGCGCCATTCATGGGTCCTTGGCCAAACAAAACATGGACACTGAGCTGAAAAATAGCATTCATCTTTTTCTGCTTCTTGGTTATAGAAGCAACGTGACAAACTTCTACCTCATGCCCTCCTGTCACCATGACTTTCCTGATGGAACCTTCCTCTGGGATCCAGAATAATCTCTACTTCCCTTAATTTGCTTTTAATTGGGTGTTTTCTCACAATGATGAGGTGTGCAGCTATGTAGGTGGCATGGCAGACGGTTCTGCGTTGCGCAGCAGCTGGTGCAGCCACAGTGCTGCCTCCAGGAAGCTCAGGCTCTCACACCAGCTCTCAACCTCGTACTGCTCCAGAGCGTGGCTATATTACACACCTTACCAATTTTGTAAGTGCAATTCTCTGGCAGTAAAATGGTCATATCGGGAGTTACCATCATCATTACCTTCAAAACTCTGTATAGCGTAAAGAATAACGCTGAAATTCCACGAGGATTACATTACAGCTCCTCTCTCCCCTATCAGCCAGGCCTGGGTGAGTAACATTCTATTTTCTGTTTAAATAAATGAGGCTCTTTTCTCTTCACTCTCTAAGCATTCTGTTTTTATGACTGACTGATTCTTCTTAAGGCCCCGAGGTTTCGTTCATGTTATCCTGTGCCAGAACTGCTTCCCTCTTAAGAGCTAGGCATTGTCTCTTTGCATCCAGGAACCAAATCTGTTTATGAAGGTATCTGTCAATAATCTCTTGTGTTAGTTTCGCTACGTTTTGGTTAGTTTTTGACATGGTAATTCACATTCTTACAACTGGCCATAAAACCCTCCAGAACTCATTAAACACCAGCACTACTGCCACATGGGCATCTTCAATCCATCTACACCATTTCTAGAACTTAGAATGTCCTTCAGTCCATTTGTAAAAGCTTTCCTTTCTCACAGCCTCCTTCAATGCATCCTTTGATCTTTGCTCTGTAGCAGCCTCGATCTCTCCTCTATCTTTGCTCAAGCTGCTGAGGGAAATGGAAAGCTGTGGGGCTAAACACAGCTTTTGTCTTACACAGAGAACCTCTTCCAAATCATGTTCTTCTAGTAGGCTCCTATATATTCATATATTATTTACCGTATCTATGTTCCATAGATGATCACAAATTTATACTTTAAGCTCATCAGTACTCAGACACACAAGACTTACTTTTAAATACATACTAACTACATAGCATTAACTATAGATATGCAAGTTTTTAATAGTTTTCCTCATAGACCTTAAATTGTGCAATGTTATGATATGAAATTATATTCTCCCAAAAACATATACTAAATTTTATTGTGGAACCCTTTCCTTCAGGCATGCCATGCTTATTGGAATCTTGAAATCACAACAGTTGAGCTAACCCACAGGACACCACCAAAGACCAGACCTATTAGCAAGGAATATGCCATGAACTTCCCGCCTTTCCCTTTCTCCACCCCATTTTCACGTACTCTACTATGTGAAAGTGGCCATGAGAGAGACACTAGAATATGGAGAAGGTTGATAGTTGACTAGGGACTTATTCCATTGATGCAGCTACCATGAGGCTGTCACAAGTACTGGAATGGGATTTCTGGGAAAGCATCTATTTTTAGCCATTTTTTTCCTGTAAAGAATGCCTCATCTGGAGGGCTTCTAGGAACCAGAGGAGTTGAGCACACAAACCCACAGAATCAACTGAGCAGAGTTCGTAGGGTTTGACAGAGATTGAAGCAACAGTCACAGACCCTGTATGGGTCTGATCCAGGTCCTTGGCATATACGTTATGGCTGTATAACTTAGTGTTCTTGTGATGCCCCTAACAGTAGGAGTGAGGGTATCACTAACAATTTTGGCTGTGCTTGAGACCCTTTTCCTCCTACTGGGTCACTTCAACCAACCTTGATATGAGTGTTTGTGCCTAGCCTTGTTCTACCATGGTCAGCTGATAGCCGTAGGAGACCTGG
>CABHPR010144338.1:61410-72825 GCA_902168415.1 Peromyscus melanophrys | reverse complement strand
TGTGTGTGTGTGTGTATGTGTGTGTAGGGGGGATGTATGTGTGTGTAGGGGGTGTATATGTGTGTACAGGGGTGGGTGGTGTGGGTGGGGTGGGTGGGAGGACAGCTTTTCGAAGTCAGTTCTGTCCTTCTACCATGTGGGTTCTAGGGGTCAAACACAAGATAACAGGCTTGGCAGGAAGTGCCCTCCCACCTCTCACCCACCCCCCCACCCCCCACCACCACTGTGGTGGTTTGAATTCCAATGGGCCCCACAGGCTCATGTATTTGATGCTTAGTCACCAAAGAGTGAAACGTTTGAAAGGATTAGAGAGATTAGAAGGTGTGGCCTTGTTGGAAGAAGTGTGTCTCCTGGGGGAGGGCTTTGAGGTTTTTAAAGTAATGCCAGCTCCCCTCCCTTCCCCTCCCTCTCTCTCCCTCCATCTTTCCCCCAGGCCCCTCTCACATCACCATGCCGCTGCCATGCTCCCTGCCATAATGGACTAAGCCTCTGAAACTCAGAGTAAGCCCCTAATTAAATGCTTTCCTTTATAAGAGTTACCTTGCTCATGGTGTCTCTTCACAGCCATAGAACACTGATTAGGACACCCACTGAGTCACCTTTCAGATTTTTTTTTTTTCCTGATATAGGTTCTTCTCCTCTTGTGACCCTAGGAGGCCTGGAACTCAGAGAGATCCACCTGCCTCTGCCTCCTATATGCTGGGATTAAAGCCTGTTATGTGTCCTCAGAGATCAATATATTTCATTCTTTTTTTGTTTTGTTTTTTGAGACAGGGTTTCTCTGTGAAACAGTCCTGGCTGTCCTGGGACTCACTCTGTAGACCAGGCTGGCTGGGATTAAAGGCATGTGCCACCACCACCTGGCTAACATTTCATTCTTAATGGGAGCTCCTTAAGCAGGGAAGTAAACAACTAAACAACAGCTTCAGGAACTCCCTGAAACTGAGCAGATTCACTAGGCCCCTCCCTGCCAGAGTAAACAATAAAAAATGGAGATTCCCTCTTAGGCAAGCTGGAGCTGCCAAGAAGGCACTGAGAGAAGAAAAGCTGCAAAGAAGACTCAGACAAAAAGAGCAGCCTGGATGAGACTTAGATCAACTGAGGAACCTGAGAAGGACACTCTCCAAAATGTTGAGCTGCTGCCCGCAAGGCTGGGCAGTGTGCTCCAAGTTCCCCGCTGTTGTGAGCCGTCACTCATGCTGGGGTGGGCTTTGGTGATGCAGCTGCCTTGGAGTAGTTTCTGTGCCTGTAAGTAACCCCTCCCCCATACTCCCATAAGTAACCCCTCCCCCATGCTCCTGTAAGTGACCCCTCCCCCATGCTCCTGTAAGTGACCCCTCCCCCATGCTTCCATAAGTAACCCCTCCCCCATACTCCTGTAAGTGACCCCTCCCCCATACTCCTATAAGTGACCCCTCCCCCATACTCCTGTAAGTAACCCCTCCCCCACACTCCTGTAAGTAACCCCTCTCCTATGCTCCTGTAAGTAACCCCTCACCCATGCT
Source organism: Peromyscus melanophrys (assembly GCA_902168415.1). Taxonomy (NCBI): domain Eukaryota; kingdom Metazoa; phylum Chordata; class Mammalia; order Rodentia; family Cricetidae; genus Peromyscus; species Peromyscus melanophrys. Next base: position 71,320 of record CABHPR010144338.1, on the reverse strand, counting down.
CCTGTAAGTAACCCCTCCCCCATACTCCTGTAAGTAACCCTTCCCCCACACTCCTGTAAGTAACCCCTCCCCCACACTCCTGTAAGTGACCCTCACCCATGCTCCTGTAAGTGACCCCAATAAAATTCATATGTTCACCAAGTTGGACTTTGGTGGTATCTGTGATTTGGTCTGTCGTGGGCTCCATATGGTGGGGGTGAGTAGAGGCTCTGTTGCATTTCCCCAGGAAAAGTTTTGTCACCAACAAAGCCGTGTTCCCCAAGGCCCCGCATCCCTTTCCAGATTATTTTAAACATTATTTTTACTTTATTATTTTGTGTGTATGAGTGTTTGGCTTGATGCCTGCAGACACCAGAAGAGGACATTAGATTTCCTGGATCTGAGTTATTAGACTGTTGTGAGCTGCCATATGGGTGCCCGGTTCTGAATCTGGGTCCTCTGGAAGAGCAACCAATGCTCTAAACTCTGAGCCACTCTCCTGCCCCCATTTCAAGTGTTTTTATTGAGTACTTAGAGTTACAATCTTTGCTCTTAGAACTTTTGAAGTTTCCAGTTATGTTTTAATTTCCATGTGATTTTAGGAATGTAAATTTTTCCTTTCTGGTTTCTTCAATGACACAGTAGTCATTTAAAGTATATTGTTAGCTGGCATGGTGGACACACATTTAATCCTAGCACTTGGGAGTCAGAAGCAAGGCCAGCCTGGTCTGCATAGTGAGTTTCAGGCCAGCCAAGACTGCATAGAGAGATCCTGTCAAAAAAAAAAAAACAAAAACAAAGTATTGTTCTGTGCTGGAGAGATAGCCGAATAGTACCTGCTACTCTTTCTTATTTTTATTTTTATTTTTACTTATTTATTTATTTATTTTCCTGAGAATAGGGTTTCTCTGTGTAGCCTATGCTGTCCTAGAACTCACTCTGTAGACAGGCAGCCTCGAACACAGAGATCCACCTGCCTCTGCCTTCTGAGTGCTGGGATTAAAGGCGTGCGCCACCACCGCCCAGCTATTGATGTTTGAATACGGTATTTTGTCAACGTTGTCTTCAGTCTCTAATGTTCTCTCCTCTGCAGCGTTGAGTCAACTGATGACGCTTTCCATGGTGATTTTTTTATATTTGATTCACTGATTTTTTTTTAATTTCCTACATTTCTATTTGAGTCCCCCCCCCCTCCTTCCTTTCTTTCATATTGCTAACTTTCTCGTGAAATACTTATATATAAAAATAAGCCAGCGAGGTGGAATACGCCTTTAATCCCTGGAGGCAGGCTGATCTCTGTGATTTCAAGGCTAGCCTGGTCTACAAAGCAAGTTACAGGACAGCGAGGACTGTTACACAGAGAAAACCTGTCTTGAAAAAAAAGAAATAAGAGCGAGGCTCATTTTCTAGGCTGACTTGGAATTCATAGTGCAGCCAAGGCAGGCAGTTAATTTCCAATTTTCCAACCTCCTGAGTAGCTGGAATTGTAGTAGTGATTCTCAAATGGTGGGTCTCGACCCCTTTGGGGTCCCATATCAGATAACCTGCATATCAGATGTTTACATTTCGATTCATAACAGTAGCAAGATCACAGTTATAAAGTAGCAATGAAATAATTTTACAGTTGGGGGGTCATCACAATATGAGGAACTGAATTAAAGGGTCGCAACCTTAGGAAGGTTGAGAAGCCCTTGAATACAGTTTTGTGCCACCGGGAACAGCAGTTGGTTCGTTTTCAGTCTGTTTTTTCTGAAGGCCTTTCTCCCCATGGTTGACTTCCATTGCTCTCACAGTGAAGACTTTTCTTAAGTGAGCATTATCGTATCTAAGAATGGGGCACTTAGAAGCCGATCAGAAGCATGCCCTGTGAGTCTCACTTCCTGGCCTGGCAGTAAATCCTGAGCCTGGCCTGAAGAGAGGCCTGTTCTTTGCTCTCACTTTTTGAGACGCAATCTCTCAACTCTTGGAATGTTCTGTCTGATAAGAATGCTGGTTACCTGGGGACCCTGGGGGCACTGCGGTGCCTGCTAATCTGTGCTAACAATGTGCTTTGTGGTGGATACTTTTGAGCCCCACAGTATCGGCTCAAGCTCAGGAGGACCTGGAGCGTCAGCCACACCATCTGTGTCTATGTGATCAAGCCCCAGTGAAAGTTTTGACTACAAGGGCTCAGGTGAATTCCCTGGCTGGAAGCAAGCCGTGTGCCATGTTAAATGCCCTTGCAGCTGGAAGAACCAAATCTTCCTGCTTCCCACAGTTCTAGATCGTGTTGTGTGCACCTCCTTTCCTGGTTATTTGATCTGCAGCCTTTGTGTTGCATAAACTAGTCTGTATAACCTGACTAGAATTGCTCTCAGTGGGTGCTGTGAGTCGTAGCAGATAGGGTGTCCGTTCTGAGATTAGAGGATGGATAAGTTGAGACTTCATCTTGGGTGCTTTCTCATGGATTGCTTACCCAAGAAGATGGCTGCTATCATGCCCTCAATCCGTTTGTAGAGATGCCCACTTACTCGAGAACCAGCAACCACACAAAAGAGCTTGAAAGTGGATCCTTCCCTGTGTCGAATCTTCACGTAAGACTGCAGCCCTGGAGAGAAGTTTGACCTAAATCTTGTGAGGAACTACGGGCCACAGAGGCACCCTTAGCCATGCCCACAATAACGAAGATTTGTTGTTTCAAGCCTCTATATTTTCATTTTAGTTACGGTTTAAAATGTTTAGTTTTTGTGCCAGTGCGTGTGAACGCCACGGTGAACATGTGGAAGTTAGAGGGCAGCTCTCTAGAACTGGCTCTCCCCTTTCACCACCTGAGCTCCCAAGGATCCAATTCAGGTCAGAGGGCTTGGTGGCAAGCTCCTTTACCCACTGAGCCATCTTGCCAGCCCATCAAGTCCGTAAATTGTTGATGGCAATTTTTTATGTACTGACTCTGATATAAGGTGATCTGGTATACCCACATATTAAGTGTTCAATGGTTTTTATCTGGGGAGTTTAAAAATGGCCATTCATTTTTTTTTCTCCCACTGGGCATTGGGGTGCATACTTATGATCTCAGTAACCCTGAGACTGAGACAGAAGGATTGCCATGAGTTCCAGGCCAGCCTGGACTACAAAATGAGATCCTGTCTCAAAATACACATATACTGTTTCATTTTTTTTTTCAGTAGAATTCTCTCGGCGCATCATTTGAATATCACAGATTAGCCTTATAACCCAGGATCTTGCTTCTGAAGTCCCTCTTCATCAGCCTATGGTATCCGTTCTTTTTTCAGAAATGTGGTTTCCAATTTTCTGCTGTCTGTGATGGTTTTGCGTGTGTTTTGTTGTGGTTGTTTTGTTTTTAAGTTTGGAAATTAGAAAAGACACTTCTTCCGAGAAGTCCTCTGTCAAGTGAGTAAAGAAAGGAAGGGGAGCGGATGACACTGAGATACTATGTGTTCTCACAAAGAGAGCTGGTTCTTGTTCTTGTTCTTGTTTTGAGGTGAAGTCTCATGTATTCCAGGCTGGCCTCAACCTTAACCCTGGGCCTCTGATTCTCCCGCCTCCACCTCCCGAGTGCTGGGATTAGAAGTGTGCACCATCATGCCTGGTCTATGCAGCGCTGGGTACCAAACCCACAGCTTCATGCGCCCTGACAAGCATTCTCCCACCGAACCACACTCTCCGGCCTGCTGTCTTTGTTTGGAAATTGTTTAAATTACATTTATTCACTTACTGTGTGGGTAGGCAGTGCGTGTGTGCCACAGCCCACACATGGAGGTCAGAGGACAACTCAAGGTCAGCTTTCTCCTTCTACTTTTCTGTGGGTTCCAGGGATCACTATTCTATCTTGCTTATCTTGCTGGCCTTCCTTCACTTCCTTCATTTTCTTTCTTTCTTTCTTTCTTTCTTTCTTTCTTTCTTTCTTTCTTTCTTTCTTTCTTTCTTTCTTTCTTTTTTTTTGGTAGAACTAAACAGTGTCCCAGAGAACAAATACTAAATGCCTGAGTTCCAGGCCTAAAGCTAAAGAAAGAAATCTCTGGCCTCCGTGGGTACCTGCAGTGACAGGCACGTGCTCTCCACACACATGCATATACTTTAAAATACATCTTTTTAAAAGTCAATAAGAAAAGAAAGATAACCCTCTAGAGAAATAAAAAAGAGAGGTGGAAATGGCTGATACAAATATTTTTTTAAAATATACCATTTTTTAAAAAAAGCTGAAGGAGTTACAGCCCCTCTATGTGACAAAGATGGCTGACTTGGTGTTCAGATAACAGACTATTGTCCTTCTAAGAAAGTAGCCAGGCCTGGTGGTGCATCCCTGTAACCCAGCACTCAGAAGGTAGAGGCAGGAAGATCAGGAGCTCAAGCCAGCCTGAGCTGCACAGCAAGATCCTGACTCTAAAAAGGCCAATGGCCAGGCTCCTAAGGCCTCTCTTGGTGGATTTTGAGCAGAGGCTCAGTGTCTTGTCTACCTAGGGCAAAAAGAGATTTTTATCTTAATTGCATGTCTGTGGATTTTTGTTAGTGTTCTTGGTGGTTGACTGTAATGGCACTATTTCACCCAAGGGATATCACAGCTCGTCCTTTAGTCCTGGGGCTGCAGCGGTTGGCAGGAGTGCTGTTCTCCCAAAGGCCCTTTTGCATCTTATAATCCAGACAACAGGACAGAGCAGAAGGGGCTTTGCAGTCTGGGCTCTTGCCTTCTTTCCCCAGCCCATAGCATTGATTTGTTGGGTTTGCATCAATCCTGAGTAAAGGCAGATTGGGAATCACAGCAGGATGAAGCCAGTCAGGGCCTCCTGCCTGAGGCCATAAAGAACCCTCCCTCATCCCTCTTTCCCCCTTCCTCTTTCCTGCCTCTCCCAGCAGCCCAGAGTTGGGTTGCCAGAGCTCCTTGAGAGGAAGGACAGTTCCTTCTCTGAAGAGATCAAGCCCCCAGGCACCTTGGCTACCAAGACCCAGGCTCTGCCAGGAAAGCTGCCTCTTTCCTGCTAACTCAGAAGTGTGACCTTTTTCTCAGCTTGTGTGTTCAGGATGAAGGAAAATGCCAAACTTCCTATACCTGCAGACTTTCTCCACTGCCCAGAAGAGACATGAAGACCAGGGCCAGAGATCTAAGCTGCATCTTCTCCACCTGTCTCAGGGACACTGCCAGCTAACACCAAACCGTCCTGAAGTCAAACTTCCAGGAAGCAGGGTTAGGCCTCAGCCTCCTCCTTTTCCTGAGTTTCCCTGGAGCTCCTTTTCCCAGCTGTGACTCTGAACCTTGTAATGATGTGTAGACACTGTGGGTATTCAAAGACTCTGGGTGGATGTGCAGCTACTATAGATTTTCAATTGGAAATATTAAAGATTTATCCAAATATCTGAAGGGGAAGAGATCTAAGGATATAGATATATCTGAAGGGGAAGAGATCTAAGGATATAGATATAGATACACACACAGAGATACAGATAAACACACACACACACACACACACACATATATAAAACACATGAATCTTGAAACACATTTTAAAAATAAAACAAGACAGATGGGAAATAATGGTGTTATATTTTAATTTTAAAAAGAAAAATTTACACTGGAAAGGGAGGGTATTTTGGGATAATGTAGAAATGTGGTACAAGAGAAACTCCCAGGAATCTACAAGGATGACCCCCAGCCAAGACTCCCACAGACAGTGGATATGTAGCCTGAACTGGCCTTCTCCTGTGATCAGATCGGTGACTACTCCAATTGTCACCAGAGAGCCCCATCCAGTAACTGATGGAAACAGATGCAGAGACCCATAGCCAAACATTAGGCCGAGCTCGGGAAATCCCGTGAAAGAGGGGGAGGAAGGATCGTCGGAGCCAGAGAGGTCAAGGTCATCACAAGAAAACCCACAGAATCAGCTAACCAGGCTCATAGGAACACACAGAGTCTGAACCAACAACCAGGGAGCATGCATGGGACCGACCTAGGCACTCTACACATATGTGACAGTTTTGTAGCTTGGTCTTCTTACAGGACTCCTAACTATGGGAGCAGGGGCTTCCCCAACACTTGGCTGCCTCTTGGGAACCTGTTCCTCATACTGGATTGCCTTGCCCAGCCTTGATACAAGGGGAAGGCTTAGTCTTACCACAGTGATATGCCATGCTGTGTTGATACCCATGGGAGGCCTGCCCCTTTCTGAATAGAAACAGGAGGAATAGATTGGGGGGAGGAGGCAGAGGGAAGGTGGGGAGAGGGAATGGGAGGAGAGAAGGGAGGGGAAATTCCAGTCGGGATGTGAAAGAAAGGAAGGAAAGAAGAAAGAAAGAGAAGAAAAAAGAAAAATTTAAAAAGGAGATAGGCTAGGATATTTAGCTCAGTGGCAGAACACTTGTTTAGCATACATTAGGCCCCAGTTTCTATTCCTAATTCTGTGAAAATCAACCAATATCTCTTTCTATAAATACAATATTTTATGTGTCCCAAAATAAATAAAACTAACAATGCCTACATAGATTACAAAACTATAATTTTTTTTAAAAGCCTGTGGTTCTCATCAGAGTAATGGTGATAGGTAACTGTGTAGGGAGAGATTATGATTAGAAAGGAATGCCAGCATATTTGCATTTCCTGCCTTGAATAATGCACTTGATAATTATTGATTTTTATGTAATTTATATTTTATGTATTTTTCTGTATTTAATAATTAAGACGTTTATTTCTGTATGTTCACCTTCTCTCTCTCTCTCTCTCTCTCTCTCTCTCTCTATATATATATATATATATATATATATATATATATATATATATATATAATAGATAGATAAATAGATGATGGATGGATGGATGGATAGACAGACAGACAGATAGTTGCACTGCCTGGGATTGAACTCACAGCCTTGAACATGTTAGGCAAGCATCCTACCACTGAGTTGTACCTCCTAGCCTTAGTGATACTTCCTCTTTTTTTCTCTTCTCTTGTGTTTTCTTGGTTTGAAACTGAGTTTCTCGTTGCCTAGGCTGGTTTCAAACTCATTATGTAGCTGAGGCTGCTTTGACCTTCTGATCAGGTATATACCACTATGCCCAGCTCCTATCCAAAAGATTCCAGAAGAATCCTGTCTCTACTAACTCTGGTTTTGAAATTGTGGCAGCAACATGAAAGAAAAAAGTAAAATTGATCCTCAATAAGTGCACATATTCACATGCACTATTTGATGAGTCAATGAAAGTTTAGCTTCCATAGCTTTTCAGCATATGGTGAGTGTATAAAATAATGAGTTTCGCCGGGCAGTGGTGGCGCACGCCTTTAATCCCAGCACTTGGGAGGCAGAGCCAGGTGGATCTCTGTGAGTTCAAGGCCAGCCTGGGCTACCAAGTGAGTTCCAGGAAAGGCACAAAGCTACACAGAGAAACCCTGTCTCAAACCCCTAAAAAAAGAGTTTCAATATGACATCTCAGAATAAATGTTTCATTGTATTATGTATTTACTCTGTGTGCATATTTGTGTGATCATGTGCATGCCTCTGTGTGTGTGCAGGTCATAAGACAGCTGATGAGGTCACTGCTCTCCTTTACCCATGTGAGTCACATGAACTAAACCTAGGTCTTCAGGCTGGCAGCAGGTACATGACCTGCTGAACCATCTCACAGGCCAGGTTTCATGATGGTGTTTTCATACATGAATATAATGAGCTTTGAACACATGCACCCCATACCTCCTTTTTGTAACACGAATTTCTAAATAGTCTTATTAATAAAAAACCCGGAGCCAGGTATTGGAGTGAAAGCTGGAAAATCAGAGAGACAGAACAAGCCACAGCTAACCTCACCTCGCCAACTTCTCAGCTGATCCTGTTTCCTCAAACTGGAAGCCTCTGAGTCCTCATCCAAATGGATTTCAGCTGAACTGCTGCTAAAAGCCTAAAAATTCAAAAGCCTCTAGTTTCTGGTCCTCACGCCTTTTACCTTTCTGCTTCCTGCCATCACTTCCTGGCATTAAAGGCGTGTGTCTTTCCTAAGCAAGACGCAAGATCTCAAGTCGTGGGATTAAAGGTGTGTGTCACCACGCCTGGCTGTTTCCAGTGTGGCCTTGAACTCACAGAGATCCAGACAGATCCCTGCCTCCTGAATGATAGGATTAAAGGCGCGTGCTACCATTGCCTAACTTCTATGTTTACTATAGTAGCTGGCTTTTTCCTCTGATCTCCCGGCAAGCTTTATTTATTAGAGCATGAATAAAATATCACCACATCTTTTACTACCTATTAGTCACCCTTCTACTTTGCTAATTTTTCTAGATTCCTGAGGAGATGTGAACAAATGTCTACTCATCCCAGACAGGGAAGTCACAATAGACCGGAGTAAGGAAACCACCAAAGTCCAACTTAGTGAAGAATGAGTTTTGACAGGAGCGTGGGTGAGAGAATTTACAGAGAATTTACAGGAGCAGAAATGACTCACAGACAGGTGCATCACCAAAGCCCACCCCTACGTGGATGACAGCTCATGAAAGCTGGAAACCTGGAGCTCACACACACCCTGCTCATCAGGTTGGAGAGTGTCCTTTCTAGGTAGCTCAGTGGATCTGAGCCTCTCTCAGCCTGTTGTACTGGTCTAAGCCTCTTTTATTTATTTATTTTTTTAATAATTTATTTCATTTTATTTTACATGCATTAGTGTGAAGGTGTCAGATTCCCTTTCTTGGAACTAAATTACAGACAGGTGTGAGCTGTCATGTAGGTGCCGGGAATTGAACCCGGGTCCTCTGGAAGGGCAGCCAGTGCTCTTAACCACTGAGCCATCTCTCCAGCCCCCTGAGCCTCTTTTAAACAATTCAGCTTGTCTGAGACTGTCTCTCAGTAGGCCTTACTGTCTATATATATATGCTTGGGAAGAGAGGGGCCTAGTGAATCTGGTCAATTTCAGGGACTACCTGAAGCTATGAAGTTGTTCATTTCCTGAGCTTAAGGAGGTTCCCTGCAGGATGGAATGTTTCACCTCCCCTTAGAACATTGGTTCTTAACCCTCCTAATGCTGCAACCCTTTAATACAGTTCCTCATGTTGTGGTAACCTCCAACCATAAAATTATTTTCATTGCTACTTCATAACTCTAATTTTGCTAGTTATGAGTCATGATGTAAATAAATATCTGTGTCTTCCAATGGTCTTAAGTGACCCCTGTGAAAGGGTCGTTGACCTCCCCAAAGGGGTCGTGATCCACAGATTAGGAACCACTGCCTTAGAACATCCTGTGGCTTTACCTTCCTGTAAACATCCTGTGTCTTAACCAGCTCCCATGTGTGTATGTATATGTGGGGGGGAGGGGCAAGGAGATGGCTTAGTGGATGAAGATGTTTGCTGCCAAGCCTGAAAACCAGAGTTCAGTCTTTGGAGACCCACAAGAGGGAAGGGAGGAATTGATTCCCACAAGTTTTCCTCTGACTTTCATATATACTCTATGGCATGGCACACACACACACACACACACACACACACACACACACACACACATATAATTTATTAAAGATATAATATATTATGAAATAAAATAATGTACTCTATGTACACCATTCTGTTTATTGATAACAGAAACCTGAGGGCTGGAGAGATGGTTCAGTGTTTAAGAGCACTGACTGCTCTTCCAGAGGACCTAAGTTCAATTCCCAGCACCCACATGGCAGCTCACAACTGTCTGTAACTCCAGTTTCAGGGGATCTGACACTCTCAAAAAGAGATACCTGCAGGCAAAACACCAATGCACATAAAATAAAAATAAATAAATTATTTAAAAAAGAAACTCAGGAGGCAGAGGCAGGCAGATCTCTGTGAGTTCGAGGCCAGCCTAGGCTACAGAGTTCCAGGAAAGGCACAAAGCTACACAGAAAAACCCTGTCTCAAAAAGAAAGAAAGAAAGAAAGAAAGAAAGAAAGAAAGAAAGAAAGAAAGAAAGAAAGAAAGAAAGAAAG
>CABHPR010144338.1:37445-61400 GCA_902168415.1 Peromyscus melanophrys | reverse complement strand
AAGAAAGAAAGAAAGAAAGAAAGAAAGAAAGAAAGAAAGAAAGAAAGGAAGGAAGGAAGGAAGGAAGGAAGGAAGGAAGGAAGGAAGGAAGCCGGGTAGTGGTGGCACATACCTTTAATCCTAGCACTTGGGAGGCAGAGGCAGTTGGATCTCAGTGAGTTTAAGGCCAGCCTGGTCTATAAAGCAAGTTCCAGAACAGCCAGGGCTATACAGAGAAACCTTGTCTGGAAAAGCCAAAAAAAAAAAAAAAAAAAAAAAAAAGGAAACGGCCACTCCTCAACAGTTGGACCCTGACTGCTCAGAGCTTGGTTCGGTGACTTGTGATGCCTTCAGCTAACAGCTAGAGCCTAACTCATGATGGCCTCCACCTCCTGTTAGAGCCTAACTCATAATGGCCTCCTCCTCCTGTATTACTTTCCTTGCTGTGATAGAGACCATGAGCATGACGACTGATAGAAGGGAGTTTATCCTTCCAGTTCCACAGAGTGGCAGTCCATAACAGCGGGAACAGACTGGAAACAGGTGGTGTTGTACCGTGTCACGAAACCCTCAGAGACCACCAAGGAGCTGGTTTCTGATGCAAGCACACAAGGGTCTTTTTATTGTCAGGTTCGAAGCCGGACCGCCGCCATATACTCCAACATAGCGGATGCCTTGGCGTCTTGGGATTGGGTAGAGATACGGGGCAAGGAGATTCTTTGAAACTATTGGTTAAACTTTCCATGTGAAACCACAACCTGCTGACGGGATGTCTGGCTATCTGCAAGGGCCATAAACCGACGACAGGATGTCTGCAGGAACATCTGGGTCTTGTTAAACTTTACTGTCCTGTTTCATAATTGGCTGCCTCTAGGGTATCCATTTCTCTAGGGTATCCATTTGAATTTTGTTGTCAAGGTACATTCCTGAAGTTCTTCCTGGAACTGAGTATAGCCCCCAGTCACCAGATAGTCTAAGATGGTGGCCTTTCCCTAAGATGGAGTCTGTAAAGTCAAGTCTAGGCCTTCTTATTGCCTTCACAGTGGCAGGCACGGTAACAAGAACTGGAAGCTGAGAGCTCACATCTTAAACCCTAAGAACCAATCAGAGAGAGAGAGTTGGGAATAGCACAAGTCAATCAATCTCAAAGCCCGACCTCAGTGACATACTTCCTCCAGCAAGGCTGTACACCACCTAAGCCTTCCCACTGTCACCACTGGGGACCAAGACTTCAAAGACCTAAGGCGATGGGGACATTCTTCATTCAAGCCATGACAACACTTTACCCCAGGTGGCCAGTGTCATGAAGAACAAATAGTGTTAGAAAAATTGTGACTGCTAGGTAGTGGTGGAATATGCCCTTAATCCCAGCACTCCAGCGGCAGAAGCAGGAAGATCTCTGAGATCCAGGACAGCCTGGTCTATAGAGTGAGTTAAAAGATAGCCAGAGCTACAGAGAGAAACCTTGTTTCAAAAAAGGAAGGAAGGAAGGAAGGAAGGAAGGAAGGAAGGAAGGAAGGAAGGAAGGAAGGAAGGAAGGAAGGAAGGAAGGAAGGAAAAGAGTTTGACTAACAAGATAATAAACTGTCCATCTCTTAAGTACTTAAAGATGAATGGCCCCCACACAAGTGGTCCATGAGATAAGATTAAGTTACTTCTCTCAACTGATATAAAAGGAGGACCTCGTTCCCATTCAAGCATGTGACTCTGTCCTGGGGAGCTCTCCACTTTCTGTGCTCTGTGTATATTTTTATTAAAACATATATCTCACGCATGAGACCTGCCTGCCACAGCTGATGTCTGCAGGCCGCCCTAGGGGGCAACTCCTCTCCCAGCATCAAAGACATCAAGAATCTAGACAGCATGGGCATTGAGGTGACAGTGACCAGCTTAACAAGGTCATCAGTGAGCAAAATGGAAAAACATTGAGGATGTCATTGTCCAGGGTGTTGGCAAGCTCACCAGGGTGCCTGCTGGCAGGGCCATGGCTGTTTCTGCTGCCCCTGGCTCTGCAGCTCCTGCCCCTGGGTCTGCCCCTGCTGCTGTAGAGGAGAAGCTTGAGGAGTCAGGTGATGACGTGGGATTTGGCTTGTTTGATTAAATTCCTGCTTCCCTGCAAATAAAGCCTTTTTATGTATCTGGGGAAAAAAGAAAACATATATCTCTTTAATTCCCTCCTTGGTCTCATCATTCCTGCTGCAACGCTTATCAAACATGAAAACCGTGATGAGCTGATGCCCTAATGATTGTTCTATACAATTGACTGCTTTACAAACGAGTCCCATATCTTTGCTTTGTAAGTTGAGAATATAATTATGCATTTCTACACATTTTATAAATTCAATTTATGCAGATTTGAAAACATTGTATGTTTCTGTGGAAACTATATAAATATCCAGAATTTTATTCTGGTAATTTGAGAAGCTTGCATATACTTTAAGTCCAAGTTGCTTAATTTTTTTTTTTGTTTGTTTGTTTTGTTTTTTCGAGACAGGGTTTCTCTGTGTAGTTTTGGTGCCTGTCCTGGATCTCGCTCTGTAGCCCAGGCTAGCCTCGAACTCACAGAGATCCGCCTGGCCCTGCCTCCCCGAGTGCTGGGATTAAAGGCATGCACCACCACCACTCAGCTCCAAGTTGCTTAATTTTAAGTAAGAGAAAATATTGTGTATTTTGTGGTTTGCTTCCATAGCATGATATAAATTCTCTTGGTGACAAACATTAGTAATAAAATGTTCTAACAAACCCTGAAATACTGGTATTTATTCAGTGGTAGGGAAACAAAGGCTGATCATGTAACCATATTGGCAGGACTCTAGGAGACCCTTGTCCCATCCTGGTAGCTACCAGACTATTGAAACAATGGGTCCCAAGAAATTCCACAGAAATCTCAAGCAAGGAGGAAAAAGCAAAGAGATTTCAAACAGTTCTGACAACCGATGGTGGGTAGGCCTATACCTTGACCAGCCTGCTTAATTAAACATAGTTCTTCCCCTTGTTTTGAACCTAAACCTGATGTCAGAACCCTAAAAATGGACTGGGCCTATAACTGGATTGGCACCCAACATGGGGCCTGAATTTCTACATAGGGCCTGAGAAAGCAGAAAAACAAACAAACAAACAACAACACAAATGGATATGGCTCCTTTAAGAGGCACTGCTATGCAGCAGAGCACTTGAGCAGCCAGCTGGCTTTAGAAACAGCAAGCTAAGTAAAAATGCCTGCCACCGTACGGGCACCAACTTCCTAGAGCTGGGGTGGTAAAATGCAGCTCTCAGTTAAAAGCAGCTCCCAGGTAAATGCAGCTCTCAGTCAGGCCTGAGGGCTTATGGCTGGGCTCTCAGGGACTAAGGAGGGGGCAGAGCCACCCAGCAGAGCCACACTGTTGAAGGACTAGCTGCTGCTTAGCAGTTTAAGGTTTGGCTCATGAGATCAGAAAACGCTACAGGTGCACAGTAAAACAGGTCCAGACCAAAGAAACCTTTAAAAAGGTTACAGTGTTTAAACAGTGTGCATAGGTGCTTAAGGAAGAAAAGAAAATGGGTATAGATAGTCAGAGGGAAAATTCAATAGTTTAAAAAAAATTAAGTAAAGGCTTTAAAGAAAGAATAAAATAATACGAAAAGAATAAGCTACATAAAGATACACAGGGAGTCTGGATCCTGTTTGGTGCTCTGTTGACTTTGAATTTTTTGAACGCTGATGAGTGAATGACAGCTGCTGAGAGACATGGGATTGTAAAAGGGATTGCTGAATTAAACCAGCCTAGGTACTTTAGGGAAGTCTTAATTTTAAAATGGAATTCAGAAAATGTATTGCATTGGGGGGAGAGTTTTTGCTTTTGTTTCCACAGGAAATGAAAGGCTGTGGATTCCTTCAAAATTAATAAAGACCAGATTTCATTGGGGGAAACCCCCTGACAATCTTGGCTACACACATAAAGAAATAAACCTAGAAAAACTACAAGACAGATGATGTATATGTGATCCCTTGACATGGGAATAGATCTGAGACTGGATGAGGCATGATAAATCTTGTTGGTTACAGAGTCCTCATGACTTATTATTACATGCCATCCTTTCATATGGTACGGATAGAGGGTTGGTTATACAGTGCAAACAAACTTATAAAGTTGACAGATGGCTTTTGCCTGTCAAACATAAAACAAAAGAAAAATATCTTTGGCTGGGTTTGTGTACAATGCACAGTTCATACACGTGTTAATGCAGATATGTTTTCAGAGCAAAGGGATCAGATACCAATGAAAATGGGTGCCCATGTGATCCAGTCTTTCAGAGTGCCTCTGTTGAAGTTTTTACTGAGTTCTGCATTCAGAACAACCTCAAGGCTGCTGGCTGAGAAGGTCCAGCCTCACCGACTATTCTAGCCAGGACTTCAGATAAGCCTTGTACTTTCCCATTATACAGAGAGTGGACAACAAATGTTATGGCTGATTTTCTTAGGACTTGACCATTGTCACAATTTTCTAAGGGTCCCCTGGGGATGTCATTGCCCCCAGACAACAAGAAGCAGTCTAGATAACACAATGCCCACATTCCCAAGAGGTGGGATGGGTGGTTTTTAGTCATTTGGTGAGTTATGGATGTTTGTCATCATTTAGTGGGGATATAGGAATATAGGATAAAAAGAAAACTCTTCATCTCAAATATTTTACATTGTATGGATTTTTATATATTGATACAAATTTAAGGTTATTTTTAATATACCACATAGGTTTCATCTCTTGTTTAAGGTATTGTACCTTTGCAGCTCATTTAAAAATGTAATATAATGTTCTAGTCCTTCAAAGCTATTATTACAAACTTTAGGATGATTAAAAATGCAAATTAGTAGTCAGTCATCTCTAACAATCAAACTTGTAGTCATGTTACGTATGTTTTCAAGGTTACACAGATATATTTTAGATAATTAGGTGATCTTCAAACACTTCAGAGACCTACAGAATATAGTACTTAAGATGTTTAATAACCTAAAGCTTTTTATGACCGTGAGACATGTCTGCTCCTGGCAGCACCAATTTATTTCATAAAAGGATGATGGGCATTGAAGGACCTCCATATTGAGTTTGCTTTCATTGTGGTGGGGTTAGCCATTTGGGCAAGAGACTGCACTTGCCTTGACTACTGACAGTATACTATACAAACTGGACAAGCAGGACACAAAGGAAAAAGACTGCCAAACCTTGCCAAGATAAGGTGGGACAGTCCTTAAAAATTCTTGCTTCATAGAAAAGTCTGTCAGATATGCTGGGCCTGCAGGCCAAAGATGGATGCTCAATGTCACAGAGGAACCTGATGTGATTTTCCAGGCATCCAGCTGCTTCTGTCATTTCTTTTTATTTTTTTAATTTTTTTATATTTATTTATTTTTTAAATTACACTCATGATATTCATTAATTACACTCATGATATTGATCACATTTGTGGTATTCATAGATTACATTCATAGTATTCATTCAATTTATATATATATATATATATAAATTTATATATATTTAAAATTTTAAATGCCAAATGTCATTTATTGAAGGGGGGAGGAGGTCTTAAATACAGGCTTACAGCATAATGGGAGGACCCCGGAGGGCAGAAGTTCTGCTACTGATGTTTTACAATCTTGCTTCTAATCTGTTAACGCCCATCATTCAGGATACACAGACAAGGAACTTCCCTTAAGCATTCAGGAGGGTGGAACCTGGCAGGGAATTAGCATAGGGAGAATATCAAGGTCAAGGTCCACAAGCAAGGCAACAGTTACCCAAAACGGGGTCCAGGACCCTACAGGTCCCCCTTTTATTAAAAAATGAGCTTCTGACTTGGGTTGCGTGGGACGTCAGCAGGGCACCTTACCCGTCATGGAGACGCCTGCCCAGGCCACACAGGTGCTCTGTCTTAGGTTGGTGAGTGCCCCCCAGGCATTACCCATCTCTGAATACTCATTTTCATACAGGCTCAATCATGTGTGAGCTGCATAGTTAATTGCTGCCAAAGATCTCAAAGTGGCACTGGGCTTGCAATCTGTGTGTTTGATACAGAAAAGACCAACAGAAGTCCTAACCCACCCATAGCCAGTAGGTGTAGGGAGCTGCATGCAGCCATGCCTTAAAGGTGGCGCTGGTTACCGCCTTCCGCCATCCCGACGGCAAGCGCTTCCTGTGGTAAACAACTCCATATAAGGCTATACGGAATTTGTGGCTTGCTTACGCATGCTTGAGCCTATTGGGCAATGTCCACGTGGCGACCTGGGGTTGGCTGCCCAGAGCCTATTTAAGGCCGGGAGAAGCTTTCCCCGAGGGATCCTTCAGAAGTCAGAAGATTGTTCAAAGGCCTGAATAAACTGCAAGAAGAAGAGCTCGGTGTTGTATCTTCCTTGCTGGTCGAGGTGGGCGCGAAAAGTAGGCTAAAGGCAACTGAGCCACTCCCTTCCTTAATGAGCCATACTGTACGTTGGTGTCCTTGTAAGATAGTATCCCAAAAGCAACTGGAACTTGAGTTTACAAATTTATAATTTTCAAAGCCAATCGAGACGTATATAACTACTGAATTAATTTTATCATGCCCAATAGAATGAAAGATTAACTAACTGTGGTAGCTACTTTTGTTGCCAGGGTCTCCATTGTGCTAGCTGTAGTAAGCAATTATGAAATGGTAATCCCAGAAAGAGTAGCAGTGGTGGGCGCCATTGCTATAACAGCAACAGCGGCAGCAGCAACGTCAAATTCTCTTCTGGATTGTGTGGACATCCACTGGCATGGATACAACTCCAGTAACATGTACCGCCAAGGCCCATTTTTCTTGATCCCAGCACAACTTTAGCTGGCAGCTCTTCTGGAGAATCCAATCTCATGGTTACAGTTCCTAGGCTTACATTAATGCTTGCCAAAGCTGGCGATATTGGGCTCTCAATCTCCATTGGCATCAGAGGGGTAGATTTTTTTCATGAAGACCCATTAGGTCTCTGTCATGTTGGGCTTCAGTAGCTGCCACAGGGCGCGTTCAGTGCTCAGGAATCCAAAGAGGAACCTCATTGTCCTGAGGAAAGACATAAACAGAACCCCGGGGCCACACCAACACTAGATCGGGTCTCCTCCACGTGCTAGTAGAAAGATCCTTCCATCGCTCCAGAGGGTGATTTGCAACAGGAGCTCTCCAGTGCTTTTCTGCATCGGATATTCCAGCAGAATCCACCAGTAAACTCCAGCAGAATCCACCGATAAAAAATTTAAAATATATAAAACAAGGGAAAGAATAGAATGTGGAAAGGAATGATGAGTCCCTAGTTCTCTCTTTTTTTGCTTTAGTAAAATGTTTGTTTGTTTAATATTTCAAATTTTTCTTTTATTTTTATTTATTTTTTTATTTTTTAAAATTAATTATTTATTTTTCTATTATCAGCTTGATAGAGTATGTGTTCTTATCTTAATAGTGAAATGTTTCATTGAGGCTTGCTCAGTAATTGAGTAATACCAAAACTTGTTTTAAGCCATAGTCATCTTAGGGTCTTCCATGCTATATATATAGCCTCCATGGTTCTGTGGGTTGCAGTCTGATTGTTCTTTACTTTATATCTAGAATCCACCTATGAGTGAGTACATACCATGTTTGTCTTTCTGGGTTTGGGTTACCTCACTCAGGATGATATTTTCTAGTTCCATCCATTTGCCTGCAAATTTCATGATGTCATTGTTTTTCTCTGCTGAGTAGTACTCCATTGTGTATATGTACCACATTTTCTTAATCCATTCTTCAGTTGACGGGCATCTAGGTTGTTTCCAGGTTCTGGCTATTACAAATAGTGCTGCTATGAACATAGCTGAGCATGTATCTTTGTGGTATGATTGAGCATTCCTTGGGTATATGCCCAAGAGTGGTATGGCTGGGTCTTGAGGTAGATCTATTCCCAATTTTCTGAGAAACCGCCATACTGATTTCCACAGTGCTTGCCAAAGCTGGCGATATTGGGCCCTCACTCTCCATTGGCATCAGAAGGGTAGATTTTTTCATGAAGACCCATTAGGTCTCTGTCATGTTGGGCTTCAGCATCAGCCACAGGGCGCGTTCAGTGCTCAGGAATCCAAAGAGGAACCTCATTGTCCTGAGGAAAGACATAAACAGAACCCCAGGGCCACATCAACACTAGATCGGGTCTCCTCCACGTGCTAGTAGAAAGATCCTTCCATCGCTCCAGAGGGTGATTTGCAACAGGAGCTCTCCAGTGCTTATCTGCATTGGATATTCCAGCAGAATCCACTGATAAAAAATTTAAAATATATAAAACAAGGGAAAGAATAGTATGTGGAGAGGAATGATGAGTCCCTAGTTCTCTCTTTTTTTACTTTAGTAAAATGTTTGTTTATTTGATTGTTTAATATTTCAAATATATATAGCCTCCATGGTTCTGTGGGTTGTAGTCTGATTGTTCTTTATTTTATATCTAGAATCCACTTATGAGTGAGTACATACCATGACTGTCTTTCTGGGTTTGGGTCAGGATGATTTTTTCTAGTTCCATCCATTTGCCTGCAAATTTCATGATGTCATTGTTTTTCTCTGCTGAGTAGTACTCCATTGTGTATATGTACTACATTTTCTTCATCCATTCTTCAGTTGATGGGCATCTAGGTTGTTTCCAGGTTCTGGCTATTACAAATAGTGCTGCTATGAACATAGTTGAGCATGTATCTTTATGGTATGAATCAGCATTCCTTGGGTATATGCCCAAGAGTAGTATGGCTGGGTCTTGAGGTAGTTTGATTCCTAATTTTCTGAGAAACCACCATACTGATTTCCACAGTGGTTGTACAGGCCAAAGATGGATGCTCAATGTTGCAGAGGAACCTGATGTGATTTTCCAGACATCCAGCTGCTTCTGTCATTTCTATAGTTTTGGAAGTTGCTTACTTCCAAACTTCCAAACACTTTCTGTTTACTCAGATCTTTGATGGAGTTGAAGAGGAGAGAGTTATAGTTTACCTTGTTACCAAATTCAAAAAAGAAACTTACATAAGAGATATAAAGTTTATAAGGTTGAGAAACATAATAGCTTAAATTGTTTATCTAAGAAAATGTCTTGAGGTCTAAAAAGATAATTTTGGGTAATACAAGTTAGGATAGAAAGTAAATTAGGTATACAACTTTGGACTCACCAAGATAGGATAGATAATGGAGTATTTTCTCTGAATCTGCCAAATGCAAATGGACTGGAATTTTTTTTTCAGAGCTGAGGACCGAACCCAGGGGCCTTGCTCTTGGTAGGCAAGCACTCTACCACTGAGCTAAATCCCCAACCCCTGGATATTTTTTAAATGTTATTCTTACTTGATAATAGTTCT
Source organism: Peromyscus melanophrys (assembly GCA_902168415.1). Lineage (NCBI taxonomy): Eukaryota > Metazoa > Chordata > Mammalia > Rodentia > Cricetidae > Peromyscus > Peromyscus melanophrys. The sequence goes on along the minus strand of CABHPR010144338.1, from coordinate 52,074 downwards.
TATTGTATATACTCTTACTGTGTTAAAGCTAAAACCTTTCTTTTTATTTAGACATAAAGGGGGAAATATTGCAGAATATTTGTTTAACTATGTAAAGATGTGTAGCAATTATTTAATTATGTAAAGATGTATTGCTGTTTTACCTTGCCTGCCTAAGGCATCTGAATGGCTTAATAAAAAGGTGAATGGCCAATAGTGAGGGAGGAGATACAGGTGTGTGTGGTATTATTCTGTTCCCCAAAATATTGTGTATGCTAATAAACTTATCTGGGGTCAGAGAACAGGACAGCCACAATATTAAACATGAGGATAGGCAGTGGTAGCACACGCCTTTAATCCTAGCATTCCAGAGACAGAAATCCCTCTGGATCTCTGTGAGTTCAAGGCCACATTGGAAATGGCCAGGCGTGGTGACACACGCCTTTAATCCCAGAAAGCGAGCCTTTAATCCCAGGGAGTAGTGGTAGAAAGCAGAAAGGTATATAAGGCGTGAGGACCAGAAACTAGAGGCATTTGGCCTGGTTAAGCATTTGGCTGGTTAAGCTTTCAGGCTTTGGAGCACAGTTCAGCTGAGAGTCATTTGGATATGAGGACACAGAGGCTGAGGAAACAAGCTCAGCCGAGAAGTTGGCCAGGTGAAGTTAGCTGTGGTTTGTTCTGTCTCTCTGACCTTCCAGTGTTTGCCCCAATACCTGGCTCGGGTTTGATTTTATTAATAAGAACTTTTAAGACTCCTGCTACAGGTGTGACTTCCAGGCAGGAGAATAAGTAGGAGGAAGAATTTAGGCTTGGGGAAAGAAAGAGAAAGAGATACCAGGGAGATGCTAGGGGACAGCCAGCCAGACACAGAGGAAGCAGGAAAGCAGGACATACAGAATGAAAGACATGAAAAAGCCTTGAGGCAAAACGTAGATGAATAGGAACAGGTTAAATTCAGTTAAAAGAGCTAGTGGGACAAGCCTAAGCTAAGGCCAGACATTCATAATTAATAATAAGTCTCTGTATCTTTATTTGGGAGCTAGTTGACAGCCCAAAGAAAATTCCAACTACACTGGGCCCTGTCTTAAAAAACAGAAACAAACAAACAAACAAAAAAACTTTTACTAGGTATTTTTCACCCAAACTATTGTTTGTTTGTTTGTTTTTTAGTCAGGATTTCTATTTCCAGCATTCCCTCAGCTTGCGTTTTCTTTATTGTCTCAATTTCATTTTTCAGATCTTGGAATGTTTCTTTCATCTGTTTAATTATTTTTTCTTGGCTTTCTTTGATTTCTTCCAATTTTTGGTTTTTTCTTCCTCTTTAAGGGAGTTTTTTATTTCCTCTTTAATGGAGTTTTTCATTTCCTCTTTAAGAGAATTTTTTATTTCCTCTTTAATGGAGTTTTTCATTTCCTCTTTAAGGGAATTTTTTATTTCCTCTTTAAGGATATTTTTTATTTCTTCTTTAAAGGCCTCTATCATCTTCTTAAAGTCATTTTTAGGATTGATTTCTTCTGTTTCTTCTGCCTTGGTATGTTCAGGACTTGGAGGTGTAGAATCACTAGGTTCTGGTGTTGTCATATAGGTCTTTATGTTGTTGCCTGTATTTTTGCACTGGCATCTACTCATCTCTTTCTCTGCTCAGTGCAGGTGGTAGCTGTGTCTGAAGGTGCTTCTCTTGTTCTAATTTTTAGTCTTGGTCCACTAGAAGTTCTTGGTTAAATTTTGGTGCTGTTGGGCTCTGTTTCTTCGGGAGCAGCTTAGTCAGATCAGGGTTAGTGGGTTCTGTCTCTGGGAGCAGTTGTTCCCAGTTGGTGCAGGGTATGCTTATGGTTTCAGTGGTTGTTAGGTTCGCAGGGATTAGTTTTTTTGTTTGTTTTTGGTTTTTTTGGGGGGGGGGGTGGGTGGGGGAGCAGGGAAAGGTAGCTGTCTGGTCTCTGGGACTCCAATGTGTAGGGTCTAGGGGCTAGAGACCTGATCTGTTGGTCTGGAGATGGGAGCTTACCTGTTCTCAGTCGGTGAAGTGTATACTTACAATTCTGGTGATCTGGTTCGGTGGCTGGGTGGTGCCTTCTTCTGTGTTCTCAGGTCTCGTTTTGCTCATTCGTCAACTCCTCAGCTGATCTTGTTTCCTCAGACTTCAAACTGTAGGATTCTGAATCCTCTCCCGGATGGATTTCAGCTGAGCGGGGTAGTCTCACCAACACCTCCAAGTTGTTGGGTTTGTTTGTTTGTTTGTTTTTTAATGTCTTTATGTAAAGATCACATTAGGAGGGTAGTCTTCATACCTATTAGCTTATTTTGAGAAAAAGCCTCAATATGTAGATCAGGTTGCTCTTGAACTTGCGATCCTTCTGCCTCAGTGTCCTACCTTCCGGCATGACTGGTCATTAGCATTATTAAATGTCTCTGGTGTTAGGCTGGGGATGCAGCTCAGCTGCTAGAGTGCCTGCCTAGCGCTCACGAACAGGCCTTGGGGTCCATCACCAGCACCACACTAAACAGCGTGGTGGCACAGGCCTGTAACCCCAGCACTTGGGAGGTGGAAGCAGAGGACCTGCAGTTCAAGGTCATCCTCTAGTCCCTAGAGAATTTGGACCTGTCCTGGAATAGAGACCGTGTCTCACAATAACAAACAAACAAATGAAATCTCCAATGCTTAAATGCTTTGAGATAGAACCGAGATGGAAAGTAGAGTGCCCCATAACATCAGCCATTTGGAAAAAACCATCAAAGCAAAAATTGGTTAGATTATTTGACTTTAAATACTGGAGACTGAAGCTACGGTTTTGCAAATACTAAGCAAGTGTTCTGCTAACAAGTGACAGCCCTAATATAATACTTCGGTTTTTAATTTTTGAGAAAGTGTCTCTTTGTATTGTTAGGTAGCTAGCAGGCGTCAGCAGTTCTGGATGCCATTAAGGATGGACCCTTCCTTCATGGTCCGCTTTCAATCCCACCTCCTGTTTCTCCGTCGGCACTAGTAAGAGGCCTAATCTTGGTTGTCAGCTTGACTACATCTGGAATCAACTAAAACTCTAGCAGCGGGGCACATCTGTGAGGGGTTTTTCTTGGTTGGATCATTTGAAGTAGAAGACCCACCTTATTTCCTGATCATCTGAGGTCAGAAGATCCACCCTAAATCTCGGCCATACCTTGAGGGGGGGCAGCCCACATAAGAGGCCACGGAAGGGGGAAACTGCTGCTTCTTATCTGCCGGCCTTCACTCTCCACGGTTAAGCCATCTCTCCTGCTGCTGAAGCCTCCCTTTGCTGGTATTAGAACCCGCTCCAGAATTCCAGTGGAGACTGAACACCAGCCGCTCCCTAGGACTTCCCAGGGACCCCGGCACCAGATTAGGACCGATGAAGTACTAACAACTGCCGGATTCTTTTTTTTTTTTTTTTGGTTTTGGTTGTTGTTTGCTTTTGTTGTTTTTTTTAATTAATTAATTAATTTATTTTTTAAATTACACTCATGATATTCATTAATTACACTCATGATAATAATCACATTTGTGGTATTCATAGATTACATTCGCAGTATTCATTCATTTTATTCAATTATATATATATATATATTTTTTAATTTTAAATGCCGAATGTCATTTATTGAAGGGGGAAGGAGATCTTAAATACAGGCTTACAGCACAATGGGAGGACCCTGGAGGGCAGAAGTTCTGCTACTGATGTTTTACAATCTTGCTTCTAATCTGTTAACGCCCATTATTCAGGATACACAGACAAGGAACTTCTCTTAAGCATTCAGGAGGGTGGGACTTGGCAGGGAATTAGCATAGGGAGAATATCAAGGTCAAGGTCCACAAGCAAGGCAGCAGTTACCCAAAACGGGGACCAGAGCCCTACAGGTCCCCCTTTTATTAATAAATGAGCTTCTGACTTAGGTTGTGTGGGACGTCAGCAGGGCACCTTACCCGTCATGGAGACGCCTGCCCAGGCCACACAGGTGCTCTGTCTTAGGTTGGTGAGTACCCCCCAGGCATTACCCATCTCTGAATACTCATTTTCATACAGGCTCAATCGTGTGTGAGCTGCATAGTTAATTGCTGCCAAAGATCTCAAAGTGGCACTGGGCTTGCAATCTGTGTGTTCGATACAGAAAAGACCAACAGAGGTCCTATCTCACCCATAGCCAGTAGGCTAAAGGCAACTGAGACATTCCCTTCCTTAACGAGCCATACTGTAACTGCCGGATTCTTGCCCTTCCCCACAGGAGACAGTCATTGTTGGACTACTTGGACCACAGCCTGGAAGCCACTTTAGTAAATCCCCTTTCAACATATATTCAATCACGTCTGTTCCTTTAGAGAGCCCTGACTAATAAAACCAGAAAGGAAGGATCAACTTTGCTTCTCTTCAAGATTTAAAATAGGGCCTGCCTGGGCGTGGTGACACATGCCTTTAATCCCAGACTCCAGAGGCACAGGCAAGCGGATCTCAGTGAGTTCCAGAACTGCCAGGTCTATATAATGACAGTCTATCTCAAAAGTAAGTAAGTAGCCAGATGTGGTGGTGCATGCCTTTAGTCCCAACACTTGGGAGGCAGACAGAACAGGACAGCCCAAATTACATAGTTAGACCCTATCTCAAAAACTAACTAAATAATTAGTAAAATAGGACCCAGTGAGACAGCTCAGCAGTTAAGAGCATTTACTGTTCTTGCAGAGGACCTGAGTTTGATTCCCAGCACCCAAGTCAAGTTTCTCACAAATGCCTATAAGTCCAGCTCCAGGGGACCCAACATCTTCTGGCTTCTCCCTACCTCGTGGCACTCCCACATGAACATGTGTATACATAACACATTTTTTAAAATATATTTAGAGTATGAAAAGATGAAGCTGTCTGGGCTTTGTTCAGGCCCATTATGTGAAAGCTGCTTTCTCCTGGTCAGAAGAGTAGAATCTAAATTCTACTGCTGGATAGTGTCTCCTCTCTTCAGAGTTAATCCAGCTGGCCCTGTCAATCACCTGACCAGGGGACCACCCCTCTAGAAAACTAATTCACCTGCAGACAGGCTAAGGAGATGGTAGAAATAATTATCTTCGTAATGAGGTAATATGCAGTTGTTTATAGAACCTGAATATCTGCTTTCCTGGGGCGGGGGGAGTTGTTGTGTTTTGTTTTGCTTTGTTTATGGGGAGAGGCTTGTGCATGGCATGGTGCCATGTAGAAGTCAGAGGACAATTTGTGGAGGTCAATTCTCTCCTATCTTGTGGGTTCCAGGGACCGAACTCAGGTCACCACGCTCAATGGCAAGTGCCTTCAGTGCCTTTACCCCTTGAGCCATCACTGGCTCCTGAGTCCATTGTAAAATTCTTTCATTAATGAGACCGAGAACCCACAAAAGGAAACCCTGATTTCCCCAGGAACTGTGACTTTCCTGGGACGGCATAAAGAAATATCTATTCACCCCACAAAGAGAGAGCACACAGAGACAAAAAAGAGGATTGCAACCAAGTCTAGACTGGTAACCCAGTCGATTTACTGGGGTTACTTGCAGGAGCGTGAGTGACTCACAGCCAGCTGCACTGCCAAGAAATTCCATTCCCAGCCATCCTTCCACTTCCATATGCCATAGCACCCCCAAGATATATTCCATCTACCACAGGATTTCATGTGTCAGGAAAGCGGGTGGGGGTGGGGGACGACTGGAATCTCAGGTGAGGGTCCTAATAAGAAACTGAGCCTCATCACCACAACCCTAGACTAAGCTATTGTCCATATTGTGTTGACTAGTTTCATATCTAGGACTGCAGGCCAAAGACTTCTGTAGGTTGTTACAGCAGCTCCCTTAATGATGGAGACAACAAGTCACACCCAGAGGAAATAGATAGACCAGGGATTCCTTAAGTTGCCCAGGCTGGCCTTGATTCCTCTAGTGCAGCTCCCCAAATAGCTTGGACTGTGAACATATATTGAAAAACCTGCATCTACCTCTTATTCTGATAGATTACAGGTATTTGCCAGCCCTCTGCACATTTAATAATGAAAAAGTAAATTTATAGGAAAGTTTCAATAGTGCAACAAATGCTTATAACTTTCTTAAACTTTTTTTTTAAGCTCAAAGACCATTTCATTATAATTTGAAAAACAAAACAAAACAGACAAACAAACAAAAAAACCACAACAGGGCAGGCAACTGGGAACCCCAGCATGTGCTGGGAGAAGAGAGATGGAGAAATGATGTGAAAGCCTGTGGTTTCAGAGAAAGGATGCTTAGGCTTTGGACCAGTATTTGTAAAGGAAATGAAGGGAAAGGAAAAGTCACACTTTCTGATTTAAGAATAAAAGTGGGCAGGCTGCATGGAGGAGGCTTTTTGTATGCGGCTTCTTAGGCAGCTGCCTGTTTACCCTTGAACCAGATTCTCAGCTATTAACATTTTGACACATTTCCTTCCTCCCTGTCAACAGGTGATCCTATGCTGAACACCGGGTGAGAGAGACACTTGTACCACTCCCTTCAGCTAGCAGTCACCCTTTTTCTTTGCAAAATTAGTGTGTTTAACAAGAACACAGGCCTCAGGAGCTGAAGGTGACCTCCAAAGACAAGATCCAAGAGGCTTCAATTCTCCAACCTATCAAAGCAACAGGTTTACAATGGGCTGGGGAGATGGCTTAGATCAAGCCAAAGTGAAAAAGTATAACAACAGGTATACCGAGCAAAGCAACTCCCAGGTGGGTTCTCCAGTCCCAGAGATTGAGGCCAGAGATGTTGCACACCCAAACTAAAGCAGGGAGATTTTATAGGTTGTATGTGAGGGGTGATGACATGTTCATCACAAGCTGGGTTTGTGCCCAAGTATGGTCAAAAGCTGAGTCATTAGGTGGCAACTTGGGTGGCTTGAGTAGCCGCCAAGAATTCGGAACTGGGCTTTGCTGCCTTTCCTTTGTTCAGGGACTCTCTGAGTGCTCGGGGGTTTGGAGAGAGAGCACTAATGGGGCTTTCCAGACCATGCATGGGTGAACCAGAAGCTCCAACCGAATACCAGGTGTGAGTGTGGGCTTTTCAAGAGAGTCATACTTCATTGTCTTTACAAGAAACAAACAATTGAGTGTATATGTGGGGAGGATACACGAACAGCCCAATCTGTCTGGACCCAGCCATGCAGCACAGACTAATGGTGACGTTCCTGGGAATAGAGGGGCACTCTGGGAATTTACCAGGAGGAACTGAGACTTGGGGACAGATGGGCATGTTAAAGTCATATTAGAGAAACCGGGCTCAAGAACTTCTCAGACACACCTGGATCTCAGCACTGCGGTGGAGATGTCCCCCATCCCCACTGACCTATTTGGTATCTAGGATTGAAGTTACATCTCAAAGAGGCTCTAGGTAAGTTAAATAAGATCACAGGTGGCTGGCTCCTCAGATTAGCTGGATAGAGTCACAGCTGTTAAGACAAAACCCCTTGTGTCATGAGTGGGCTATTTCAGAAAATTAGATTCATGTGTTTATGTCTTTCCACAATGCCAGAATTCACTAAATAACAATAACTTTATAAGGTATGGGGGCTTCAGTAGCAGCAGTTTGCCAAATAATATTCCCACTTTCCCTTGGTAATCCCAGCAAGGTGAACACAGGCTCTTCTAGTCCAGTGTTAGCTCTCAGGTCAACACAGCACATAGTAAGTACATCTACATATGTAAATATGTAGGTCACAGAACCATCACAAAGGGTTAAACCAAGAGATTTCAGAAGTTGGCTGAAGGAGGGCAAGAGAAATGGCTCCATGGTTAAGAGCACTGGTTGCTCTTCCAAAGGACCCTGGTTCAAGTGCCTGTACCACATGGAGGCTCACAACCATCCGTTATTCCAGTTCCAGGGAATCTAATACCTTCTTCCGACCTCCACGGGCACCAGACATAGATGTGGTACGTAGACACACATGCATGCAAAGGACTCATAAAATAAAATAATCTAAAAGTGGTTTTAAGTTGGCTGATAGAAATGCAAAACAGAGTTGTGTCGATAAGATAACCCAGACTGAGCTGCGAGGAAGAAAACTGAAAAGTAAAGGTAGCTGCTGAGTGGGACAGGTTTGAGAACTGAGCTGCGGTGATAAATCCAGTTGCATGGGTGGAAGGGTGAGAGCAGGTCCAGACAGAGGAACAAGCAGGTCCAGATAAGTGAGCCAGCCATGGGAAGACAACATCTGCGTAGACTCCATCAACTGCAGGAACCAAGCTGAACTGAAGCCCCGGGGACAGTCAGGAATTCTCTGCCTGTCTGTCCTGGATGTTCATACGAAACAGTCAGATGACTGTCCTGTGGGGATGGGGGACATCTCCACCGCAGTGCTGAGATCCAGGTGTGTCTGAGAAGTTCTTGAGCCCGGTTTCTCTAATATGACTTTAACATGCCCATCTGTCCCCAAGTCTCAATTCTCCTGGTAAATTCCCAGAGTGCCCCTCTATTCCCAGGAACGTCACCATCAGTCTGTGCTGCATGGCCGGGTCCAGACAGATTGGGCTGTTCGTGTATCCTCCCCACATATACACTCATCCTCTATCTTCAAAATGGAGTCAAAAGCTACTTGTAAAATGGAGTCTCTTAGAGCAAGGCAAATCCTGGGAAACCACAGCTTATGTGACACAGAGTAATTTGGGGTGTGACACAGGCTAATCTCAACAGACACCGAGGCTGTAGGGACAGTTAAGATGTATTTTATTGTAAACAAAATGTTATAGTCATGTTTGTGAGATACTCTGACAACTCCAGATTCTTATCTGGAAAAGGAATAAACTCATACTTCAATGTCACACACACACTTAGAACCCAAGCATAGGTTGTTGCTATTTTAATGTACTTATTTGAAATTATCTCTATATAGGGGGAATATTTTCTCTGCGTAGTCAACCTTAACAGCAAATATTACTTGTGCTGGAATTCATGATCCTTAGCTAACGAAAGGCACTGAGGTGATGGGCTCTTCCCACAGCACTTAATGCTTGTGTTTGGTTGTTTGGTTGTTTGGTTTTGGTTCTTCAAGACAGGGTTTCTCTGTGTTACAATTCTGGCTGTCCTAGAACTCCATTTGTAGACCAGGCTGGCCTCAAACTCAGAGATATCTGTCTACCTCCACCTCCTGAGGGCTGGGATTAAAGACATGCACCACCACCACCCATCACACTTAATGCCTTTTAAACATTCTCCTCCTCCTCCTCCTCTCTTCTTCTTCTTCTTCTTCTTCTTCTTCTTCTTCTTCTTCTTCTTCTCTTTTTTTTTTTTTTGAGACAGTCTCCCTACATAGCCCTGGCTGTCCTGGAACTCACTCTGTAGACCAAGCTAGACTGAAACACACAGAGATCCACCTGCCTCTGCTTCCCAAGTGCTAAGATTAAAGGCATGTGCCACCAACACCTGGCTTTATGTAACATTTAATCACGAAACTCTTTGGAATTTTTGTTCATGTCTTACTGTGTAGCTTCATATAAATTTATATACTTCATATAATATATACTTTAAGCAAATTATGGTTGTCATTTATATGCAAGCATTGTATATTGATTAAAAACAAAACCTTGAGTCTGGACTACTAATGCTTAAGTTTCAAAATGCTTTGACTATGATGTTGTTTAATTCAAATATTTGTGTTTATTTTTGGTGAGAGAGGGGTATATAAGTCACTCACTACTATTGCACTGGGGTTAATCTGTTACTTTATGCCTCATAGTATTATTTTATGAAATAGTAGACACTTGTGTTCAGTGTATGTATGTTTATAATATTCATGTCCTCTTGATGGACTGTCTCCTTAATTGTTAATTTTGGTTTAAGTCTATTTTGTTAGACATTAGGACAGTGACACTTATTTGTTCCCTAGGTGTAGACGCAAGTTTCTGTTCCTCCTGGTCCTGCAGCTGTTCAGGCCCAAATAAACTCACAGGGGCTTATATTATTATAAAACTGTTCAGCCTATTGCTCAGGCTTATGACTAACTAGCTCTTATGCTTAAATTAACCCATTATTCTTGTTTATGTTTAGCTACGTGGCTTGGTACCTTTTTTCAGTCCAACATTCTCATCTTACTTCGTCTGTGTCTGGCTAGTGACCCCCTCTCTACCTTTTTTTCTTCCCAGAATTCTCCTAGTTTGGTCATCCTGCCTATAATTCCTACCTGACTACTGGCCAATCAGCATTTTATTAAACCAATTCGAGTGGCAAATCTGTACAGTGTGCAAGAGCATTACCCAACAGCACCTAGGTCCACGTTCTTTGAATACCTTTTTTTTTTTTTTTTTTTTTTTTTCCGAGACAGTGTTTCTCTGTGTAGCTTTGCGCCTTTCCTGGAACTCACTTGGTAGCCCAGGCTGGCCTCGAACTCACAGAGATCCGCCTGGCTCTGCCTCCCGAGTGCTGGGATTAAAGGCGTGCGCCACGACCGCCCGGCTGAATACCTTTTTTGCATCTGTCCTATTTTGCTGTAACAGCCTAGAGTAACCCAAGAAAGGAGTCTCAATAGAGAGACTGCCAAGATCAGATTGGCCTGTGACTGTGTATATGGAGGACTATCTTAATTATTAATGTAGGAGGGCCCAACCCACCGCAGGCAGCACGATTCCCCGGACAGGTGTTCTGCGGTTGTATAACAAAGCTAGCTAAGCATGGGCCTGAGAATGAGCCAGCAACCAGCATCCTCCGTGATTTCTGCCTTGGAGTTCCTCCCCCGCCCTCCCTAAGTGATTGGCAATGACCATGAAGGATAAGCCAAATAAACTCTTCCCTCCCCTAAACTGCTTGGGTCAGAGTATTTTACCACAGCAAAAGAAAGGAAACTGGACCAGAAATTGGTACTAAAGTGGGGTGGGTGTTGCTGTGATAGACCTGATCATGTGACTTTTCATGCCCTGGGATACTTTGTTGGAGGATTATGGAAGAATTTGGAACTGTAAAAAGGATGCCTTCAGTCCAGCACTAGGAAGGCAGAGGCAGGCAGATCTCTGGTCTACAGAGTGACTTCCAGGATAACCAGGGCTACACAGAGAAACCCTCTGTGGTAGTTTGAATGTAATTGGCCCCCATAAATCCATAGCAAGTGGCACTATTGGGAGGTGTGGCCTTGTTGAGGGAAGTGTGTCAATGTGGGGGTGGGTTTTGAGGTCTCTTTTGCTTAAGCATCCCTCAGTATATCAGCAATAGAAACCCAACACCCACATGGTGGCTCAGTCATAGTTATAGTTTCGAGACACCCTGTCTTGAAAACCCAAAACAAACAAACAAACAAAATGTTACTTGAAACATAGTGTTAGAATTCTTAAACTCAAAAAATCTAAATTGATTTAATCTTTCTTTTTCTCATTTCAAGCCAAGAGTTTTAAAAGAAAAATCAATGATTTTAAAAAAAATCTGCTATCATATATTTGGGTTCTGATTTCTGAGATAACATCATTTTATAGCAATCTAAAGAGTATATTAAAATATTCGAGTTGGACAGTGGTGGCGCACTCGGGAGGCAGAGGCCGGTGGATCTCTGTGAGTTCGAGGCCAGCCTGGTCTACAGAGTGAGTTCCAGGACAGCCAGGGCAGTTACACAGAGAAACCCTGTTTCAAAAAAACAAAACAAACAAATAAAATATTTGGGGCTGGGGAGAATGCTCAGCATTTAAGAGTGTTTGCTGTTCTTCCAGAGAATGTGGTTCAATTCCCAACACCCACATGTTGGCTCAGTCATATTTATAGTGTGTAACCCCAGTTCCAGGATCTGACACCTCTTCTGGCCTCTTCAGACACTGCATGCATGTAATGCACAGACATACATATAGGCAACACACTCATGACAGAAAATAAAAATAAATACAATTTGAAAAAGGATTATTTTTGAAAAACGTCTACCTGATGCATGGTTGCCTGACACTCACAAATGCCTTTTCACCCACATTTCTTGTTTCTTGTGGGTACTCCGCTCATGACTTTATTTTCAGGCACAGCACATTCCAGGGATTTTTCACAAGTGTTAGACCTTGGGCCTGCCGCTTTAAGATGCTGGCCACTCTAGGAGATCAGATCTGCAGCCTGGAAAATCAGGCTGCTCCTCCTCTGCTGCCTGATCCCTATCTTCTGCAGAGGCCGCAGGAATTCATAAACAGACATGCTTTCTTATCTCTGCCCCTTCAGACCAATAGCTCTGAGAATGCCTGCCCTGAAACTGGCTCTGGGCTCTGGCCAGGCTCCACACCCCTTGGAGATAGCTAAAGGAGGGCTTTTTCCCTCTTTGGCTAGCTCCCTCTCTTTCAGGTCTGTGTCCTCCCTCCCATGCCCCCCAGCCCGCCACCCCTCCACCTCCATGTTATCGATGGTAGCATCTTTTACTTTAAGCTAGTACTCTTTTGAAAAAAGTGTGTGTGTGTGTGTGTGTGTGTGTGTGTGTGTGTGTGTGTGCATGCCACATACATAAACGTACCCATGGAGGCCAGATGGGGGCAATAGATCCTCTGGAGCTGGAGTTACAGCCGGTTGTGAGCCACCTGATGTGGGTGTTGGGAACTGAACTCAGGTCCTCTGGAAGAGGAGTAAGTGCTCTTAACTGCTGAGTTCTCTCTCCAGCTCCCTAAGCTATAACACTGTTAATGAAGTTCCTCTCTAGGTTTTTGGTTGTTGTTGTTGTTTTTAAGATGTATTTTATTTTATACATATGAGTCTCTGCCTGCACGTGTATATGTGCACCATATGTGTGGCTGGTGCTCCAGGACACCAGAGGAAGGTGTCAGATTCCCTGGAACTGGAGTTATAGGTGGGGGTGAGCCCCCTATATGGATGATGGGAACCAAACCTGGGTCTTCTGCAAGTGATCTTAACCACTGAGCCATCTCTCTAGCCCCCCTCTAGGTTTTAAATAGAAGCCTGTGTTTCCCTTGAAGGCCCCATCACACTGCCTCTGGCATGATGTACTTACTGTCCTCTCTTATGCTCTCCACCTCAAGGTCCAGTCATGACCACCACCCGCTGGATGATCACAAGGTCTTTCTGGGTCAGCTCCTTTCCAGAATGGGAGGGGCTCTGGTTTCTTTCTTTTCTTTTCTTTTCTTTCTTTCTTTTTTTTTTTTTTTTTTTTTTTCCTTTGATTGGATGGTTTTTTTTTTTAGTTTTGGTGCCTGTCCTGGATCTCACTCTGTAGACCAGGCTGGTCTCGAACTCACAGAGATCCACCTGGCTCTGCCTCTCGAGTGCTGAGATTAAAGGCATGAGCCACCATCTCCCAGCAGGGGCTCTAGTTTCTAACAAATCTAATCTATCACTGAAAATTCCTCGAGATGGAGCTATGGGGAAAAGATCCAGGAAATGTAATTGTGATCCTATTGTGAAGCCCTGGTGAGAGAGGAGATAGTGTAAAAAGAGACATTGGGGCGCGGGAGAGATAGCTCAGCGCTTAAGAAAGAGCACTTAAGCCGGGCGGTGGTTGCGCACGCCTTTAATCCCAGCACTCGGGAGGCAGAGCCAGGCGGATCTCTGTGAGTTCAAGGCCAGCCTGGGCTACCAAGTGAGTTCCGGGAAAGGCGCAAAGCTGCACAGAGAAACCCTGTCTCGAAAAACCAAAAAAAAAAGAGAAAAAAAAAAAAAAAAAAAAAGAAAAAAAGAAAGAGCACTTGTGGCTCTTGTAGAGGTCCTGAATTCCATTCCCAGTAACCATCCAGAACTCATTCCAGCAGCTCAAATGCCTTCTGCGGGTACCAGGCTCACATGTGATGCACATGCAGGCAAAACCCTCACACACATAAAGTAAATAAATCTAGAAACTGAGGGCAACATGTGTGCCTCTCCCTTTTGGTGATCAGATGATCTCTATTTCTTCACTTTCAAAATTACTGTGTTTAGCAGGACATACAGGTATCATGAAGGTCACATGCAAAGAAAAGATATAAAAGGCTTTCCACTTTGTACCCATCAAAGGAACCTTATGGACAAAGAGCTCTCTCAAGCCTAAGAACTCTGCTGGGCATGGAGTGAATGGGGTGTTTTATACCACACTAACCCAAGACTATTTTCTCTTTGAAAAATGGGGGAAGGGACTGGAAAGATGGCTCAATGGTTAAGAACATGTGCTGCTCTTCCAGAGAACCTGAGCTCAATCTCCAACCCCATATCAGAGGCTGCTCAAAACTGTATGTAGTTCCAGGGAGCTCTGATGCCTCTAGCCTCCACTGGTACCTGTACTCACATGTGTATACCCACAAAAAGACACACACATACATGGAATGGAAAGATGGCTCAACAGTTAAGAGCACTGGCTGCTCTTTCAGCGGACCTGGGTTCAATTCCCAGCACCCACACGGCAGCTCACAACTGCTTGTAACTCCAATTCCAGGGAATCTGGCACCCTCTCACTGTTATACATGCAGACCAAACATCAGTGTACATAAAAATAAATAAAATGTTTTTTAAAAGTTATCTTCATATGCCTTGACATCCATGTGTACATGTGTGCTCATGCGTGCACACACATACACTAAAAATTTAAACCCATTTTTGTAACAGATAAAGACAACTTAGAGTCAAGCTCTTCCCCTCCCAGAAAAGAACCAATCAGCATATCTTATAGTTAAAATATCATATGTGCTAGCCTTTATTTCACGATTTCATGATTTTCTGTAAATTGCAAGATTGTCACAAGCACAGTGGGGAAATGGATTTT
>CABHPR010144338.1:20677-37345 GCA_902168415.1 Peromyscus melanophrys | reverse complement strand
ACAAACACACACACACAGTACCTCAAGGAAATAACCAAATAACCAAATAAGGAAAAAGCCTGGGACTTGTCCAGACTTGCCCAAGAATGGAAAAACTATCGCCTTAGCCCACCCCTGCTGGCTCTAACCAATTAGAAACATGCTAATATGATTGCCATTTGTGTGAACCAATCCTAGATAGAATGATCTCACTGCCTTTAGAATTCCTTTAGTTGTGTATAAAAGAGCCTGCATGCTTTTCTGGGGGAGTTGCCATTTTGCCTTTGTGTTGGATGTGCGGGCCCCAGCGTGCTGGTACCTTCTCAAGATAATAAATGCTCTTGTTAATTGCATACATGGATGGTGGTCTTTGTGGGACTTCTCTAGGACCCTACCAGTCAGAAGATAACATTTGAGAGTTGCTTCCTCCTTCCACCATGTGAGTCCTGAGACTCAAACTCAGTTTCACCATTCTCAGCATCAAACTGTGAAAAAAATGAACAAAATCTCAGGGGCTACAGATATGGCTCAGTGGTTCAGGGCACTTATTGACCTTGCACAGGACTCTGGTTTGGTTCCCAGTGTTATGGAAAGCCCATCAGAGATGACCACCCAGGCACAGTTTATAGCCAATTGAAAGTCTTTATTCTAGCTGGCAGGGACCACACTCAGGTATTTGGAATCCAAGTATAGCCTAGAGAGTTTAGGGTGAGAGATTTTTAATGGCAAAACACAAATCCTGGTATCTTGATTGGCATCTGCAGAAGGAGGTTTACACAAGCAGGCAGTTTAACAGAAGCTAAGGTAAATTAGCTGGGGCATCTTGATGTCAGGTTCCTCTAATAAAGTGGGAAAATTTTCAAGTGATTTCCCCATCAAGGAGATCAAATTCTAGTTAAACCTAAAATGACCTCATCAAGAATACAAGATGAGCCAGCTGGTAGTGGTGGCACACGTCTTTAATCCCAGCACTTGGGAGGCAGAGGCAGGCAGATCTCTGAGAGTTCAAGACCAGCCTGGTCTACAGAGTGAGTTCCAGGACAGAAACCAAAACTACACAGAGAAACCCAGTCTTGAAAAACAAAACAAAACAAAAACCAAACAAACAACCAAAAAAAGAATACAAGATGGTGCCAAGCATGATGGCACACTCCTTTAGTTCCAGCACCTGGGAGGCAGAGGCAGGTGGATCTCTGTGAGTTCAAGGCCAGCGTGGTCTACAAAGCAAGTTCCAGGACAGCCAAGGCCACACGGAGAAACCCTGTCTCAAAAAAACAAACAAACAAAAATACAAGATGGAGGAACCTCTGCCTTTTCTTGCCCTGTCACCTTCCCCACTGGTTTTATGGGCATGAGTCAAATCATTGACTCATCCTATCCTGTTCTAGGGGGCCCTTGTTGATCCTAAGGACAAGTAGCTTAACTGAGTTTATTTCTGCTTGATGTAGTTTGCCATGCAGTTGAGGATTCAGGGTTCCACTGCTGTGGGATGGTCTGTATGTCAAATTGCTCTGATTGGTCAATAAATGAAACACTGATTGGCCAGTGGCCAGGCAGGAAGTATAGGGGGACAAGGAGAGAGGAGAATTCTGGGAAGTGGAAGACGGAGCAGAAGGAGACACTGCCAGCCACCGCCATGACAAGCAGCATGTGAAGATGCCAGTAAGCCACGAGCCACGTGGCAAGGTATAGATTTATAGAAATGGATTGATTTAAGATGTAATAACTAGATAGCTAGAAGCCTGAGCCACACGGCCATACAGTTTGTAAGCAATATAAGTCTCTGTGTTTACTTGGTTGGGTCTGAGCGGCTGTGGGACTGGCGGTGACAGATATTTGTCCTGACTGTGGGCCAGGCAGGAAAACTCTAGCTACATTCCACTGTTAGCCCAAATAGAATCAGTCATTGAGATCCTGCTAACATTGACAGTGAGATAGTCAGCCATGGGGACCAGGTAGACAGAGACTGACACCAGCTGTCTGATCTGCACCCCCTTTCTTTCCTTTCTGCACCCAGGGCTTCACCAAACAATGTTGGTGAGGTTTGGACCCTTTATCCCTATTTCCCTGTTTCCTCTCTTGTCTGTCTCCCTAAGGGCAACAATCACTGCATCAGAGAGTTTCTTTCCATGTCTGTCTCCAGCTGAATCCCCTTGGCTGTTGCAAACCTGAGCAATTTCCCAAAGTTGAGACCTATTGATCCTTTTATATCCCTCTAATTTCTGGAGCCTTCTCCTTGTGCCTGGGGCCAACTCCACAACAAAGGCAGTATTAGTGGCTTGTTGGTTTTGGGAGCATCTGGGAATATGGGGATAAATAGCTAATATGTCTCACAGAGTCTTTCCAGAAACCCAGCAGGCAATGTCATCAGGTCCTTGTATAAGCTGACTTACCTTGGATAAGTTAGTAGGTTTTCTGGTTGTTGCTTTTAATCCTCTCAATCATGTTTGGCTAAAGGTGTCCAACGCCCTCATACCTTAAAACAGTTTCCAACAGGTTGGTAAGAAAAGAGAGGGGTTTGGGTCTTTCAATTATATAAGTCACTGGTAGAGAGGGAGACAAAACCATGACTGGGAAAGGAATTGAAGTTCTACTGTTCCCCTGAGTGTGACTGGGGGAACTACTTCCCCCTTCCCCAGGGGAATCTTAGCTCAGAGGAACTACTATCTCCTCCCTGTGGGCCCCTCCCCACCTCCCCTCAGGGAACAGGGCCAGGACCCCAGGACCATAAGCAGGATTCAAGTGACTAAACTAGCCAGAGAAAGTGCTCGGAGTGGGACTGAGAAAACAGACAGAGGTCTTCCGTCTCTCTGGGCCACCTGGCCAGGCTAAAAGGATGTGTGTCCCCAACAAGAGGGCACAGGTCTTAAGCTACCACAGAGGCAGGTCTCACACCAGAGAAAGCCATCTCAGGGCAGCAGTAGCTGTAGTCTTGGGATAGTTCAATCCCTCTTTCATTTTAGATCTGTTTCTCCAACCAATAGAACTGACAGAAACACACAGAGAGACACCGTAGACACCCAGGGGTGGCCACCAAACATTCCTACACTGGAACAGACCAAGGAAAGGCCAGTGATGTCTCACACAGACACCAGACCCAGGATGTGGTAGTTTGGAAGAAAACGGCTTGCATAGGGGGTGGTACTATTTATTAGGAGGTGTGGTTTTGTTGGAGTGGGTGTGGCCTTGTTGGAGGAAGTGTGTCACTGTGGGGATGGGCTCTGAGGTCTCCTTTGCTCAAGATATGCTCAGTGTGGCACACAGTTGCTTCTGCTGCCTACGGATCAAGATGTAGAACTCAGCTCCTCTCCAGCACCATATCTGCCTACACACCGTCATGTCCCACCATGATGATAATAGACTCAACCTCTGAAACTGTCAGGCAGCCCCAATCAGATGTTTTCCTTTATAAGAGATGTTGTGGTTACCAGGCAGTGGTAGCACATACCTTTAATCCCAGCACTTAGGAAGCAGAGGCAGGCAGATCTCTGTGAGTTTACAGCCAGCATGGTCTACAAAGCTAGTTTCAGGACAGCTAGAGCTGTTATGCAGAGAAACCCTGTCTCAGAAAAAAAAAAAAAAAAGTTGCCATGTTTATGGTGTTTCTTCATAGCTATAGAAACCCTATGACACAAGATCTACAGTTGAGTCAGACCTCCCATCTTGTGTCCTAACCAGATAGCATCTCCTACAAACCAAACTTAGCTCTGGAGGTATTCAGACCAGATGACTTCTGATTTGTCTTTTTCGGGTGGCAGTGGTGAGCCTCTGTTCAGCAGCCATCAGGCAGAGAGGATTTCCGGTACCTGGAACATCTCAGGTTGTACACACCCTAGGAGTCCCCCTGTGGTGGCTATTCTTGGTTGTCAACTTGACTATATCCAGAATGAACCACAAGCCAGAAATGGAGGGTACACCTGTGAGAGATTTTTTTCTGCTTGGTTTGAAGTGGGTGAATCTACTTCTAGTCCAGACATTTGAGGGAGGAAGATACATCTCTGATCCTGATCTTGAGGTGGGAACACATGGGCTTTTGATCTGCATCTTGAGGCAGGAACACATACACACCTTTAATCCAGATCTTGAGGCTGGAAAACACACCTTTAATCCAGATCTTGAGGCAGGAAGACACACCTTTAATTTTGGCCACACCTTCTGCTGGAAGCCTATATGAGGACATGGAAAAAAGTAGGTTTTGTTCTTTGCCTGCTTGCCAGCACCTCCATTCCTTCACTGGCATTAGAGCCGACTTCTTTGGGATGCCAGGATATACAGAAGACCAGTTGAGACACTGTCCCGTGAACTGGAGCAGCCTGGGAGTTTAGGCTAAAGAAGGAGGTGAGAGGGGCCAGGATGCCAGTGTAGGTTTTGAGATGTATAACAAGTACATGTGAATAGGGACTGAGGGAACTGGGAAGCTTGATATGTAACAACAGATATACATACACAAAGGGGAGTGGCCCTTCCTGGAAGGCAGAAACCCATTCACACACACACACACACACACACACACACACACACACACACACACACTCATGCACATGTATACAAACAGTTAATAAGTAAAAATGTAATGCAAAACAAACCAAACAAATAAGCAAAAACCACCTGGCAAGATGGGTCAGCAGATACAAGGACTTGCTACACAGCCTGAAGAACTGAGTTCAATTGCTGGACTGCGCAAAAAGCCTGTTGTGGTGTTGACCATCTCTAATTGTTGTGGAATATTATTTTAAAGTGTGTTACTTTTGTTTATGTTGCATTTGTTTAACTCTGTGAAGCTGTGTTACTGTGCCTGTCTAACACATCTGATGGTCTAATAAAGAACTGGCCAATAGCAAGGCGGGAGAAAGGATAGGCGGGGCTGGCAGGCAGAGAGAATATATAGAAGGAGAAAACTGTGAGGAGGATCCAGCAGCCAGAGAAGGAGGAGGACTCCAGGGTCAGCCACCCAGCTACACAGCTAGCCATGGAGTGAGAGTAAGATTTACAGACATAAGAGAATGGAAAAAGCCCAGAGACAAAAGAGAGATGGGATAATTTAAGAAAAGCTTTCTAGAAACTAAGCAAAGATAAGGCTGGGCATTCAAAATTAAGAATAAGCCTCTGTGTGTGATTTATTTGGGAGCAGGGTAGTGGGCCCCCCAAAGAGCAAAAACAAACAACAACAATTTGGTTTACCAACTTGGGGCTCAAATATCCATCTAGAGCCTGAGAAAACTGAACAACAGCAAAAACAGGATATGGCTCCTTTAAGAGTTTGGGCCAGACAGTTTCTGCTGGTCACTGAGTCCTTGAGCAGCTAGTACCTTAAGTAGGAACAAAAAACTAAGTAAAAAACACCTGCCACAGTACAAGCATTGGCATTCTAGAACTCTAGGAAGGTTGGATGCAGTTCCTGGTCAGATAAATGCAGTTTCACTCTTGGCTTTCGAGATCTGAGAGGTGGGCGGAGCCAGCCAGAGTGCCAGGTGTACCTTAGCAGTCTAAGGTTTGCCCATGTGATCAAAAAAAAAAAGACAAGAGATACGCAGTAAAAGAGGTCCAGACAGAAAAACCTTTAAGCAGGTTACAGTGTGTTTAACAATGTGCGTAGGCTTAAGAAAAGAAAAAGGGTATAGTCATAGACAAAAAAATGAATAGTTTATAAAATAAAGAATAATCCACGTATGATGGGAAATACACAGAGAATCTGGATCCTATATGTTATTGTGTTGATTTCTAATTTTTTGATTGTTGTGAAGCAAATGACAGCTGCTAGGACACTTGGGATTGTGAACTGGACTGCTAAATTTAACCACTCCAGATATTTTAGAAATGCCTCCAGAGCAGGACAACTGAACTGACTGCCCTTGCTCTCTCTCACCCTAGCTTCCTCTCTAAGCCCCGTACAGCACACACAGACTAACAAACTGCTCCATGGTACCCTGCTTCTGGGACCCACTCCTGCCATACAGGAGCTCTGCATTCTTTCTTTTTCTAGCTCCCACTTATAATAAAATGCCTTTCTAAACTTACCCTCCTGTTGCCCATGAAATTCATTCTTCGAGAGACAAAGGACCTGGAAGCCACTGGCTTTGGTTGCTTTGGTGGTTGTTAATCCAGCACTGTAGCTATCTGAACTGTGCACACCTGAGGTGGGGAAGCCTCCATTGCTCTCAAGGACCCCATATATTCTCTTGATAGCCTCTCAGTTATCTGGGTTCTCAACCCATGGACCCCATATATTCTCTTGATAGCCTCTAGGTTATCTAGGTTCTCAACCCATGGATCGTGACCCCTTTGTGGGTCACATATCAAATATTTATACTACAATTCACAACAGTAGCAAAATTACAGTTATAAAGTAGCAACAAAACAATTTTATGGTTGGGGGTCACCACAACATGAGGAACTGTATTAAAGGGTCACAGCCTTAGGAAGGTTGAGAACCACTGTCCTAGAGTTTCCATGTAGGGTGTGCTTTTGCAATCCCCGAACTGGGCAAGAAGAGAGAGATGATCTCTAGGACACACTGGTGAGCCTTGCCCTAGCTGTACCTCACTTTACCCTAATTGATGAGCCCCAGGCAAACAAGAGGCCCTGTATCAAAGAAGGTAGAAGGAATTCCCAAGGTTGTCCTCTGATCTCCACACATGTGTACACACACTTGCACTTGCATATACATGAACATGCACACACACATATTGAAATGAAAGAACAAACCCAAAGCTTTGCTTCTGGAATAGAGGCAGATGATCCTCATTTATTTTGTCCTGTCAAAGTATAGTTTGGATTTGACTAACTGTTCATAGACACAAAAAGTTATACTGCTTTACTTTACACTCTTCTTCAAACGTATTAAAAGTGAGATATTTGGGTCTATCAAAGATGTCGAGCTGGGTGGTGGTGGCGCATGCCTTTAATCCCAGCACTTGGGAGGCAGAGCCAGGTAGATCTCTGTGAGTTCGAGGCCAGCCTGGTCTACAGAAGGAGAGCCAGGACAGGCACCAAAGCTACACAGAGAAACCCTGTCTTGAAAAACAAAAACAAAAACAAACAAACAAAAAAGGATATTGCATAGATCGTGCAAAGTCTGCCTGAGGTCCTAGCAACAGGCACCGTCAGAGTTCCTGATCATGCCTGGCTAATGAGGAGTGACCACATAATGTCACCAGATTGGGACACAGCCTGGGTGCTGGGAGGAGGGTATATAAGACCTTCACTGTTATTGAATAAACGAGTCTGCTGTTTGCCTACCCCTGACTCCCTGCATCTGTGTGCCTTCTCACCCCCTCCCCCGGGGGAGCCCTTAGGGCCCAGCAACATCTGGAATCATTAGGATCCAGCAACATCTGGCGCCTGAATGTGGGGCATCTGTTACCGTTGCTTTCCTGCGCCGGTTCTCATCATCTCCCTCCCTTCACTCGTGGTGCTGGACAGCACCCCCAAGGTGGTGTGTTTCGGTGAGAAGGCCCCTCAGTGTTGTGTTCTTCGGGTCCCCTCAGCAGGTGAGCACTGGGACCCCCATTTCTTTCCTTCTTCTGTGTTGTCTGTCATTTTTGTCTTCTCGTCCAGTTAGGAAGACACGTTTTTTCTGTTTCGGTTCACCTGGTGCCTCCACATAAGGATTGACCCCCTAGGAGGTGGAACCAAGGCTTGACTCCCAAATGCCATCCCTCATCCAGAGACACCATGTGGGTATAGGGCTGTGGCCTAAAAAGCCATGGAAGTCCCCCACTAAGCACAAGACATAAGGGTCCCATACAAATTTCCACCCCTGTTGACTGTCACCTTCTCTCTGACTGTTGTAGATGTAACCAACTGCCTTATTAAATAAGAGACACAGAGCCAATGTAAAGATGAAAGCCAAAGAGGTCAGAGCTAAGAGTCTTACCCACTTTTCCGCCAGCTAGCCTCTCCCGCCAAGAGACCTCTCCGAAAAGGACTACTTCCTGTGCGTTCGACTTTAAATAAGAGTTCTGTTCTGCCTTCTCATTGGTTGTAAACCCAACTACGTGACTGCCTCGTCACTGCCTCTCTGTACAGACCTCCAGGTCTTCTATGGTTGGTATTGAGATTAAGGGCGTGTGTCTCCAATGCTGGCTGTATCCTTGAACACACAGAGATCTACCTAGTTCTGCTTACCAAGTGCTGGGATTAAAGGCGTGCACCACCACCGCCCTGGCTTTCGCTATGGCTTGCTAATAGCTCTGACCCCTAGGCAACTTTATTTATTAACATACAAATAAAATCACATTTCAGTACAAATAGAATACCACTATAGACTGTTGCTTGCCTGCTGTCTCCCTCTACAAGATGGGTAATCTCTCCATTACCTCCTCCCCTTCCATGTCTGACCTCTCCATGGCATTTGATGAGAAGGAGGCAAACAGTTCGGCCCTGTGAAATCTGTCAAGGAGAATGCAGCTGCCATTAAGACCCCATGCGCTGCTCCCCCCTCAGCCCCACTTCCACTGAGAGTGTCAACCCCGCTGCTAGGGTATCCCTGGAGTAACCTGCCCCAGGGCCTACCCGCCTCAGAGGCTGGCCACTCCCCTATTCCACTGTATACCCCTCACAGCCCACAGTCAGCCCCATTCATAACCAGGAGACCTGAGGAGGCTTATCTGGTTAACCTAGGTCCAAATGCCGCTGTCCAGCCCTGGATCCCCACCCCCATAGCTAAACTCTCCCTCATCCGGAAGGTGGCTAATGAGTCAGGGAGGACTCACCCTACTTTGCATAAGTCCTCACTCAATAGGCAATGCAACTACAGACATACTTTGGTGTAGTCTGCTCAAAGCTGTGCTGGAACTGGCTGCCTTTCTTAGCTGGAGATCAGCTAGGATGATCAAGCAGAAGCTCAAGTATGAACAAACCTCTTAATTAACGTTCCAGTGACCCTTGACATGCTCACTGGATGAGGTAACTTTGTCCATCCCATCCATCGCAAAGATTGGCCATGGAGCCTACTACCAAGAGTTTCTTACCTGGCCTTCAAGGCTCTTAAGGCATGCACCCCCCAGGACCCTTCAGCTTACATTTGCAATCTTATCCAAGAGCCAGGGGAGCTCTTCACTAACATCCTGGCCCATGTCAATGAGACATTAGAGTGCAGAGTGGATGCAGGCCCCATTAGAGATATGTTGGTTAAACAGCTGACTTGGTAGGGGCTCCACACCCAAACCCATAATGCAGTTGCAGCCATGTG
Organism: Peromyscus melanophrys; assembly: GCA_902168415.1. NCBI lineage: Eukaryota > Metazoa > Chordata > Mammalia > Rodentia > Cricetidae > Peromyscus > Peromyscus melanophrys. The sequence continues at coordinate 28,173 of CABHPR010144338.1, read as the reverse complement.
CAATGAGGACATACATAAATGGGTGTTGGCCACCAGAGATCTCTCCCCAGTACCAGTCCCATCACCACTCTTACTGCCTCCCTGGATGCTCTCCTCACTGACAGGCAGCGTGCTAATGACACCCTCAAGGGTCCCTAGGCAGATAGAACTTGTTGGGGATGCAGCAAACCCAGCCATTTGCAGCATGACTGCCCCTGGGCAAAACCTAGGACCCCATGCTCCAAATGCAATAAGGGATTTCACTGGGCAAAGGATTGCAGGTCACAGCCTGCTGAAACGCCAGCCCCTTTAAATTCCAGGTGAGGCGCTCCTCAGCCCTGCCAGTAAGAGGAGGCTCTGGTAATCTAAACATCTATTGGACAATGCCCATTTTTCCACACTCCCCAATGCTGACTGCCTATCTTGATGGACAAGCTGTCAAAGGCTTTGTTGACATGGGTGCAGATGCCACTATTTTAGCCGAGATTGAGGTGCTTTGCTTCCCTCATTGGAAGGTTAAACCCAGCCCCCACATCAGTGGTGTGGGAGGCCAACAAGATTCTAAGATGACCACCCATCTGGTTCATTGGAAGGACCTTGATGACAATCAGGGAACCATTCACCATATCATTTCCACTGTACCTAAGACCCTGCAGGGCAGAGATATATTGGAGGATATGGGTGTTGCCCTAACTACAGACGACAGGGCCTTTTTTGATGACATCAAGGTCCATGAAAAGGTAGATCTTATGGTCCATGACCCTGCATGAGATCTGTACCCCAAATTCTAAGGGCCATTGTCCCCATGAGATCCACCACAATCAAGCCACCTAGCCCCATTCCATTGACATGGCACTCAGATCAAGAAGTATGGGTGGAACAGTGGCCTATAATTGAACCCAAGCTGTCAATCCTAAAGGAACTGGTTGCAGAACAGCTAAAGATGGAGCACATAAAACCGTCCACAAGTAAACATAATACCCCCAATATATATTTATATATACCCCCAATATACCCAAGAGATTGGAATGCTACCACTTCCTGCAGGATCTTCAGATTGATCAAATGGAAAAAATGGGGTCCACATAGCCAGGCCCCCCCCCCCACCCTAGCACTATTCCTCTACCTTATTATATATTAGTTTTAAATATTAAGGATTGCTTTTTTCAAATTCCCCTGGCGCCACAGGATCGAGATAGTTTTGCCTTTATTGTGTGGGAACCTAATATGCATAAACCAGCCAAGAGATATCAATGGACTATTTTGCCCCATGGAATGAAGAATAGCCCCACTATTTGCCAGTTATGTTTCTCAAGCTTTGGTCAGTGTCCCTAGGGATGTCCTTTTGGTCCATTATATGGATAATGTCCTCTTGGCACACCCAGATGCAGCCTACCTGCCAAAGGAGTATTAGAAGATCTTGCTTTGTTACATCTGATGGTGGCTCCAGATAAGGTCCAAATGGTACCCCTTTTCCTTTTAAGGATTTTCTATTGCTAAGCAAGTCTGGCCTCTTTCCTTTAAATTGTAAATGAAGGAATTGTACTCACTCACAGAATTACAATTATGTGTCATGGTTAATTGGCTTAAACCTTTCTTACCCATCCCTGACCAAGAGATAAGACACCTATTTTCATTGTTAGAGGGCCTCACCTGTCCTTCCACTAAGGTTAGGCTTGCCCACGAAGCTAAAGATTTGCTGCAAAAGGTTTTGGCCATTCTAGCCACCTCCAGCCTGCAACGCCATGATCCCCCCAAGACCCTTACTAGCAATGGTCCTCTGGACATCCAGGGGATTCTTGAGAATATTATGGCAATTGGGGCCCCTTCTACGGATACATCAAGCACATTCTGACCTGCACAAGGTCACCTCTAAGTTTGACTAGTCCTTCCAACTTGGCCTTAAGGCATGGATGCTGGCACAGAGAACAGATGGAGGAGAGCCAGATAAGTTTGTCTTCCCCTTTAATGAATACCCAGTCCCTCTGGGCAGATTCTATCTCATTCCAGGAAATGGTTGCAGGATTCACAGGAATTATTGACAATCATTTGCCAAAAAGCAAGATCTTAGCAGAACTCCCCACACTTCCAATAAATATACAGCCCCATGCAGTCCCCTCCTCCACTCCCATCCCTCACACGACCCTGGCTTTTTCAGATTCCAATAAAAATAGATATGGTCTGGGGCTGGGGAGATGGCTCAGTGGTTAAGAAAGAGGACTGGCTGCTCTTCCAGAGGTCATGGGTTCAATTCCCAGCACCCACATGGCAGCTCACAGCTGTCTGTTATTTCAGTTCTGGGGACCCTTTGCCCTCACATAAACATACATACAAGCAAAACACCAGTGCACACAAAGTAAAAACAAATAAATCATTAAAAATAAATAGATATGGTGTTCTTATCCAGCATCCTGGCTCCAAAGATGCTACATATGTTATCCCTAACCCTGGTTCTATTCAATTAGGTGAGCTATTGATTCACCTAAAGGTTCTAGAGGAGTGCCAGACCAAGCCTGAATATTTTTTTCTGACAGCCAGTACACTGTACAGGCAGTTTGTATCCTGGCCTTTTCTTGAGTCAAAGACTCACTAACCCCCATCGCCAGCACCATGCTGTTCATACAAGATGTCCTAAATCAGAGAACTGAGCATTGGTACCTGTCACATATTAGATCTCACTCCAAATTACCCAGAAAATTGGCTTGAGGAAATGAGGTCACAGACACCATCGTATTTATAGCCAGTATAGATCTCCTAGAGCAAGCCAGGGCTCTTCACCAGCAATTCCATCTGTCTCCACAGATTTTGCATAGACTTCTTCCAGAATTACTGGTTTCCTGATGTAAACATTTGTCTGGGGCGTGTGCGACTTGCCCCCATCTTGCCCTCTTAGGATTGCTTCAATGCACAGGGGTCAACCCCTGTGACTTATTGCCCAACACCATTTGGCAAATGGACATTATACACTTTGCTTCTTTTGGCAATCTTAAATATGTTCATGTGATAATAGATACCTATTCCTCCTTTGTTTATGCCCTCGCCCTTTCTGGGGAGAAGGCTGTCAATGTTATCAAGGCCCTTAAGTCAGCCATGGTAGTTATGGGGGTACCTTGGGTACTTAAGACTGACAATGGCCCTGACTCTGCCTCTCAACAATTCAATGACTTTCTGGGGTCCTGGAAGATTTCTCATACGACTGGCATCCCTTACAATCCGCAGGGACAATTCATTGTGGAGAGGACCAACAGAGCTCTTAAGGAGCTGTTGGCAAGGACTGTCTCACCAGAGGTTAGAAGAGATCTTCATCTGGCCTTAACAGAGGCCCTTTTCCATATGAACTTTCTCAGTTTTGATGACAAGGGACTCAGCCCAGCCTACAAGCACTGGGCATCTTTGCCAAGGAACATACCTCTGCCCCTGGTGAGATGGAGAGATCCTATCTCCCTCCAATGGCAGCCACCAGCCCCCCCCTGCTGACCCATGGGAGAGGGTATGCTTGTGTTTTTCCTCAAAGTGCCACTACATCAATATGGGTCCCAGCAAAAGATGTGTACCTGGCCATGGATCAGCCTGCTTCCACCAGGAGGAAATCACCCAGGATGGATAATGTGTATACTCCCCTTTCTTGCTCTCATTGCCCCTCTAAAGGCTGAAGACTTGTGGACCCTTGCTTTTCCTCATTTTATATGACATCTTTTGAGATGAGGAACATTAGTTTAGCATGCCAGGAACTAGCTAAATATATTAAGGGCCCATGGTCAGCTAAGTTTCTATATTATCCATTACAGCTAACACATGAAATTTCCCAATTAAATCAGACAAGAGTAGAGGTCATGGCCTTTGACAATTTTTTGAAAAGGTTTGGTATAATATAAAAAGGCTGTTTGATCCCTCTTGGATTCTCACTTATGTTTTAATTGGTGGGGTGGTGCTTTTAACCTTTCTCCTTTTTAAGTGTCTCCTACAGCACATCTGGCAACAACAAGCAGCCACTAAGGCTACAGGTGTTAATGGCTCTCAGACATTCAACTCAAACTGCCACACTCCAATTTTGACCCAACTGTCAGTCAATCCTTTTCTTTTGCAAATTTCTGTTTCTTTGTTTCCTTTGAAAATAGAGATGCTGAGTACAGTGTTTTAAAAGAAAATGGCCCCCAAAGGGAGTGGCACTATTAGGAGGTATGGCTTTGTTGGAGTAGGTGTGGCCTTGTTGGAGGAAGTATGTCACTATGCAAGTAGGCTTTGAGGTCTAATATATGTTCAAGCTGCACTCAGTATCTCAGACCACTTTCTGTTGCCTGTGATTCAAGATGTAAGAACTCTCAGCTCCTTCTCTAGCACCATGTCTGCCTGCATTCTGCCTTGCTTCCCACCATGGCGATAATGAACTCAACCTCCGAACCGTAAGAAAGCCACCACGATTAAATGTTTTCCTTTATAAGAATTGCCATGTTCGTGGTGTCTCTTCACAGCAGTAGACACCCAACTAAGACACTAAGGCAATGGGTTAATGGATGTGTATACCTGGTAATATTCCCATGTATTTTCTTGTTTGTTTGTTTGTTTTTGTTTTTTGTTTTGTTTTGTTTTGTTTTTTACTTCTGTGCTGGGGTTTGGTCCCCGTTGCAATGTTCAGAGCTTGGGCTTTAGGCAAGTGACTGTCATGAGGAGTCTGATCTAATCAGTGAGTTAATCCATGGGTAGATTCATAATTTGGCAGAAACTAGGAAGGAGGACCTGGATGGAGGAAGTGTTACCAGAATTGTTAGGGTCAAAGCCTGGGTCCTGAAAGCTGTATACACTTGGCTTGTCCTCCCATCCTCAATACTCCAAAAACAGAGACAGGGAATTTATTTCAAGATCCCACATTAGGAAGATGAACAGTTAAAGAGATTCAGTGACTGCCTTGGGGTCTTTGGAGTTCTGACAAGCCTGGGTTTAAGTAGAGGACAAGAGGTATGCACAACTAAGTGGTCTACCCTTCTCTGACCCATCATTGACTCTGCTCCAGTCTCTCCTGCAGGGCGGCCTGGTAAGTTGTCACAGCCATGTGCTGTGGGATGTTCTGTATGGCAAATGTGTTGCTAATAAAACACTGATTGGCCAGTGGCTAGGCAGGAAGTATAGGTGGGACTAACAGAGAGAATAAAAAGAGCAGGAAGGTAGAAGGAGTCACTGACTGCCAGACACTGCCAGGACAAGCAGCATGTAAAGATGCCGGTAAGCCACGAGCCACGTGGCAAGGTATAGATTAATAGAAATGGATTAATTTAAGATATAAGGACAGTTAGCAAGAAGCCTGCCACGGCCATACAGTTTGTAAGCAGTATAAGTCTCTGTGTTTACTTGGTTGGGTCTGAGCGGCTGTGGGACTGGCAGGTGAAAGAGATTTGTCCTGACTGTGGGCCAGGCAGGAAAACTCTAGCTACAGCCATGTGAGGTATTTGCTGTGGATATCGCTGTATGTCAATAAACACTGATTGGCCAATAGCCAGACAGGAAGTATAGGCGGGACTAACAGAGAGGAAAATTGAGGAGAAAGGAAGGATAGAGAGGCTGGCTGGAGCCGTGGCGAGAACAAGGAAGATGTAAAGTACCGGTAAGCCACGAGCCACGTGGCAAAGTAGAGATTAATAGAAATGGGCTAAATATAAGAGTAAGAGCTAGACAATGATAGGCCTGAGCTAATGGCCAAGCAGTTTAAATAATGTAAGCGTCTGTGTGTTTATTTTGTAAGTGGTTTCTGGGACTGGTGGGACTTGGGAGCTGGCGGGACTTGGGAGCTCGAGAGAAATTTTCCAGCAACAGGTATTCTCTTGGGATGTGAGTTCTTTCTCAGACTGAGAAAGCTTCTTCCATCTCTGAGCACGAGGCTCTGTAGAAATGCCACATTCTTGGGGGACCATGGCTTTGGTAGTCTAACCGTCAACTGGAGGCACACAAATCTGCCTTCCCACCAGGGCAGTAGCAAAATCCCTTAGGCCTTGCATGTGCTGAGCAGGCACCATACCATGTCGCTACATCTCCAGCCGCTGTTTTCAGTCCTTTTGTTTTTCTAGGGAGGCTTGTTTGTTTTGTTTTGTTTTCTCTTGCTTTAGATTGTTTGCATTTTTCTGAAGAACAGGGGATCTGGAAAGAACAGCAATGTATGCTATATGTGAATTAGCCCTTTAAATAATGCTATCAGGGTTGCAGAGAGGCTTCTGTGGTTAAGAGGCCCTTGTTCTTGCAAAGGACTCACAGCCTCTTCCAGAGACTCACAACCACCTGTAACTCCAGTTTAGGGGAATCTGATTCTTATCTTCTTGGGCGTGTTATGGAATAGAATATTTGTTTAACTATGTAAGGATGTGTTGCTCTTTCACTTTGCCTGCCTAAGGTCTAATAAAAAGCTAACCAGCCAATAGCTAAGCAGAGGAGGGACAGGTGGGGCTGGTGGGCAGGGAGTAAAGGAGAGCTGGCCAACCAGGGGCCAGCTAGCCAGGTGCCAGACAGACAGACATGGAGGAAGCAGGAAAGCAGGATGGACAGTACGTAGAGGTAAGTGAACCTCAGGGCAGCTCATAGATTAATAGAAATTTAATTTAAGTTAAAATTAAGTTTAATTTAAGTTAAAGAAAAAAAAGTTAGCTAGAAACAAGCCTAAGCTAAGGCCAAGTGTTCATAATTAATAATAAGTCTCCAGGCTGGAGAGATGGCTCAGAGGTTAAGAGCACCGACTGCTCTTCCAGAGGTCCTGAGTTCAATTCCCAGCACCCACATGGTGGCTCACAACCATTTGTAATGAGATCTGGCACCTTCTCCTGTATACATAATAAATAAATAAATCTTTTTTTTTAAAAAAAAGTCTCCATGTCATGATTTGGGGACTGGTGGTCCTGAAATGGACCTGGAAAAAGAAAGCCTGCTACATGGACACATGCACCAAAGTGCCCTAATGCACATACCCACCTACAGACATACCATTCTTAAAAATAAATATTTCCAGGCAGTGGTGGAGCATGCCTTTAATCCCAGCACTCGGGGGACAGAGGCAAGCAGATCTCTGTGAGTTTAAGGCCAGCCTGGTCTACAGAGCAAGTTCCAGGACAAGCTCCAAAGCTACACAGAGAATCCCTATGTTGAAAACAAAACAAAGCAATTTTTCTTAATCCTATCGAATTGGTAGAATGGCTATACTCATTTTTCAGATAGAAAACAGAGAAGTAAATAAATTTGACTATGTTTACATAGTAATTAAGTGACAGTGGATATTTACCTCCAGCAGGGTGGTGGTACACACCTTTGAACCCAGCACTCAGGAGGAAGGGGGAGATAGATCAAATGGCTGTGAGTCTCAGATCAGCTAAGGCTACAAAATGAGACAATGTCTCTAAAACAAAACACCTCCTGGGAACTTAATTTAACCACTAGGCTTTCTGCCTGTCTTGTAAAAGCTTTGCATATCATTATAGCAAGTCTATCTATTTATCTATCTATCTATCTATCTATCTATCTATCTATCTATCTATCTATCT